>JAJIBD010005555.1:0-65000 GCA_021461705.1 Cryptotis parvus | reverse complement strand
ATGCATATATGTATATATTCATATATATGTATGCATGTATATGTATATATTCATATATATGTGTGCATATATTTATATATTTTCAGGGGTATCAACATATTTTGCTTCTCTGAAAATGGTCATATCATAGGTTCTGATTATGGATTTTGTGCATCTGATCACCCTTTGCTGGTCTTCAGATTCCTTTGTGGTGTATGCGGGTCTCTCTAACTTGTTCTTGTTTAGGGTCATAGTACTGGCTGGGTATGTTTTCCTCTGGAGCTTGGTTAAGCATGTTCACCCGCTCTGTGGAGCAGAATAGGTTTCTATTTGTAATCAGGGGATCTTAATGATTTTTGAATGGTTTGATTCTATTTTTTTTTGGGGGGGCAGAGGTTGGGTCATACCCAGCAGTGCTCAGGACTTAACTCTTGGTTCTACACTCAGGATCTGCCCTTCCTAGCAGGGATCAGGGGATCAGAGGGGGTGCCGGGCATCAAATCCAGGTGGACCCCATGCAAGGCAAATATCCTACCTCCTGTGCTATTGATTCTGCTCTGATTTGATTCTACTGAAGGAACACGTTACTGAGCTTGATTGTGGTGGGCTAGTGATTCACGTTTCACCTTCTCCATATCTATTCTGAGGACAGTGGAAGCTTTGGAGCTTCCTTCTTCCACACAGCTTTGCTGTCATGCTTGTTGGGAGTCTGGTTAGTTACTTTTGCAGAAAAATTGAAGTGGAACAACTCTAGCACTCTGTTTAAGAAATGGATTCCATATTTTTGGTGTAATATTAAACTGATTGAAAGAAAAAATTATGAGTCAGCTAATGTAAATCACTCATCAGGAGTAGTAGATACAAAGAGATCATCTATATTTCAGTATCTGTGCTTCAAAAGGCAGAGTCCATAGCTCAAACATGAACTATGTGACCTGCGTTCACAACGCAGAGCCCCACGTCTCCGTTTTCTTATGTCTAAAAGACTCTTTCATTCTAGTTGTGAGGATTAAATTAGCTAATGCTTATAGTTGGGTGAGCCTCCAAGGCAGCTTTCCAACAGTCCCAAATCCTTGTAGGGGTGCAACAGCCAGCATCTGCCGAGTGTCACTTGTCCACTTGTCTCCTGGACAACATGTTTTGGAGGAACCCAAGGCTGGAATAGAATGACAACTGCCGTAAGGTTTGAGAAGAGAGTTTCTAGCCAGTGAAGGAGAGTCCTTTGCTTTTTTTTGTGATTCCAGGCACTCCACCCCGTGCATTACATCATGGCCGCCATTAGCAACGTGACTGAAATCATCTTGTTGGGTTTCTCTCAGAACCGGGATGTGCAGAAGGTCATCGCTGCGCTCTTTCTCCTCATGTACATAGCCATTGTGCTGGGCAACGGCCTCATCGTGGTGACCATAGTGGCCAGCAAAGGCCTTACCTCCCCCATGTACTTTTTCCTCAGCTACTTATCCTTTGTGGAGATCTGTTACTGTTCTGTCACCGCCCCCAAGCTCATCCTCGACTCCTTTATGGAGAGGAATGTCATTTCCGTCAAGGGCTGCATCGCACAGATATTTTTTCCTTCATTTTTTTGGCGGCAGCGAGATCTTTCTCTTGACAGTGATGGCCTACGACCGCTACGTGGCCATCTGCAAGCCTTTGCACTATACCGTCATCATGAACCGGCGGGTGTGTGGCCTCTTGGTGGCGGCAGCGTGGGGGAGGGGCCTGTTGCATTCTGCCGGGCAAACCTTCCTCATTTTCCAGCTGCCCTTCTGTGGCTCCCGCTCCCTCCTCGACCACTACTTCTGTGATGTCCACCCCGTGCTGAAAGTGGCTTGTGCTGACACCTTCCTCATCGGGCTACTCATCATCGCCAACGGAGGCTCCATCTCGGTCATCAGCTTCGTGGTGCTGCTCGCGTCCTATGTGATCATCCTCCACTCCCTGAGGAGCCAGAGTGCTGAAGGCCGCCGCAAGGCCCTGTCCACCTGTGGCTCCCACATCGCCGTTGTGGGCCTCTTCTTCATTCCCTGCTCCTTCGTCTACATGAGGCCCTGTGTCACCTTCCCGGCCGACAAGATAGTCGCTGTGTTTTACACGGTGGTCACACCTCTCTTAAACCCCATCATCTACTCCTTCAGGAATGCGGAAGTGAAAAATGCCATGAGGAGACTGGTGGGGAAGAAGGTGATTAGGGAGGAGACATAGATGTTAGAGGAAGGGGAGCATAGAAAAAGGGAGGAATTTGGGGTAGGGTAGTCATAGCTCGCTCTGCCTCTGTAACTAATGGAACAACCTGGGGGGTCTTCCTTTGAGTTTTGCTTTGGTCTCTTATGGCAGGATTGGCAGAATGAAGGGGCGTCTGGGGTGAAATCCAAGAGAAGCTTGCTGAGGTGGGGCTTCTGCATTTGATAGTGATCTTGAGATCAATTGGCTGGTGTTGAGGGAATGGACTCTATTAGGAAAACTAGGAAATCACAGCCCTGGCCTGCCACCCCGGCAGAGCCTCACAACAAGCCAGACCATCCTCCCCCCTCCCCACTCCCATGGGGGACGCCATTTTCCACATTTGGACTTCCCTCTCGTCACAACTCCACCCAGCAGACCAGACTATCACAGCCCGGTTCATCAATAAATGCTTTATTTAGAGGTGACTACAAGAGCATGCCACCCGCATGGCAAGCCTGGCAAGCTGCTTGTGTTGTATTTGATATGCCGAGTACCAGTAACATTTATATTAGGCCATTCCCATGACCTAATATAATGGTTTGAGGCTCTTTATGTTCCTGGATCAAGCGGATGCCTTTGGGTTCTACTAGCATGAGACAGGACATATGGAGATATTACTGGTGCCCGCTCTAGCAAATAGATGATGAATGGGAAGATAGTGATAGTGATAGCAGGGGAGGGGGAAGAACAGAGGGATGATTGTGTCAGGAGATGGTGGCCCCCTGTGGGTGGGGGTAGGAACCTTTGGACTCAGGAGGCTGAAAGACAGGGCGGAGAGACGTAGTTACGGTTCTGCAAATGCTTGCATGTTCTGTCTCTGTCTTAGGAGGTGTCCCTGCCCAGTGGCGTCAGGGAAAGGCAAGCTGACAGAATAGGGTTTCATCACTCAGATAGAATCATTTTCATTGATGTGAAAAGTGCTAGGCAATGGCTTCTACTTTGTAGACACAAGTTTTGTTTTCTGTGTATTGTTAATGTTTAATGTCTAATGTTCTTTTCTGTCCAAATGTACGTGTCTTTTCCTTCCGTCTTCCCTCTCATGCCCCTGGAGGCTTGACCTAGTAACTTTCTGTATTTCCTGTTGGAAGCTTATGCCTCTCCTCCATTCTCACAGGGCCCTGAAATCTGATGCTGCCATCCTGCTGTCACCCTACTTTCTTCTCTTCATTGTGGGTGTTCCCTAGTCCTTTCCTTCCTTCCTTTTGGAGTTGTCTATGCATTAACGAGTTTAGTTAAACCCTGAACTGCCTCTGGGTCCTGTTTATCCAGGATGGGTTAGTCATCTCCTTTTGAGTGTTATTGTATGAAGCCCATAAGTTTGTGGCTTCATACACTAACCTCAATACAGCCTCTAACTCTCTGCAGATGGTCTTCCCTCATGCTTCCAGGTTCACTTGATCACTTGATCAGTTCACATTCCATTATTCATTGATTTGCTCAAGTGGGCGCCAGTAACGTTTCCATTTGACTCTATCACATGCCAGTGTAGCCCAATAGCATTTGCTTGCTCCAGGAATATGAAGAGTCTCAAACCATTTGTTCAGGGTCTTGAAGAAGTCTGACCATCTTGTAGGTGGGCAGCCATGTGATTTTTTGACATCCTGTGGGATCCAGTTGGTAATGGCTCTAGTCCAGTGGTCATTTCCAAATCGCATTACATGTCCAGCCCATCTGATTTTTGACGCCTTGGCAAATGAGACAGCGTTCCTGACTCTCGATTGTTGGTGGAGGTTGGAACTCTGGATTCCTTCTCTTACTTGAGTGAGGCATGATATTCCTAGCATAGCTCTTCAGTTTCTCTTTGGGAGACCCGAGTAGCGTTTTCATCCTGCTTTCGTAGGGCCCAGGTCTCTGAGGTATGTTAATGCAGGGAGAATGGTGGAGTTGAAGAGATGTACCCGGAGCTGGAGGTTCTTTGTCCTTTCAGCTATTTCTTCGATGCTCTTAAAGGCCTTCCACACAGCTGTCTTACAGATGAATCTCAACAAAACAATATTCATGAAAAGCGAACTAGTCCCAGATGCTTCCAGGTTAACCATCGTTTTCTTCTTTTTCCTCTTCTTGTTCAGAGTAACAATTTTTTAAAAAATACTCTGGTTTTGGAAAAACATACTCTGGTTTTGTCATTCTCCTCCTCCCTAATCTTGACTGAGTCACTATTGCCTTTTTTGTTTGTTTGTTTTTGTTTTTTTGGGAGCACTTCATTTTATAGTCAGGGCTTACACCTAGCTCTGTGCTCAGGGATCACTCCTGGTGGTGCTCTGGGGATCAAACTAGGGTGGGCTGCATGCAAGGTAAATGCCTTACCCACTGCTCTCTCTCTGGCTCCCTGTTGCTTTGACACCATATACTTCTGTTGGTTTTCCAACACTCTCACCTTACAGTCTCTTATTTTCAGTTATTTCCCAGAAGAGTTCACCGCTTTTGGACATTTCTGCTTGCCTCCAGCTCAAATGTTTTCTTCATCTCTACCCTTTAGCCTCCTCCCCACACTTCCAGGCCCACCTTCAATATGGTTCCTTTTGGGCAATGTCAGTGATTACACTCTAAGATGTGCCCTTTTCCTTTTGTGACTTTCCACCACACCCCAGTTCTCCAGAATTCTTTGAAGATTTTTCTCACTGTATTTCAGCATTTATTTCCCTTTCATGAGTCTGTAATATTCACACTGTGGCTTGAGCCTTTGTATCTTGTTCTCAATGGTACACAGAAAAAATTCAATAAATATTTAGGCAATTAAATTTTTTGGAAGTCATTGATGCTTCAGATGTAAATGGCCACTGGATCTTAATTTGTATTCTTGATTATCTAATCAAGGTTGCACCCAAGTTGTACCAACTACTTAAGATAGGCCTAAACTCTGATCATTTGACTTGAGGGGAAGCTTTATTATCGAAAAGGAGCATATATGTGTGAGTATATTTTTATAGTGAATCTGGAAATCTCATTTATTTGATTTTATTTGGTCCTAAAACACTGTGGTGGGGCGGGCGATAGCCCAGCGGGTAGGGCGTTTGCCTTGCACGCGGCTGGCCTGTGCCGGCCCGGGTTCGATCCCCGGCATCCCATATGGTCCCCCGAGCACCGCCAGGAGTAATTCCTGAGTGCAGAGCCAGGAGGAACCCCTGAGCATTGCCGGGTGTGACCCAAAAAAAAAACAAACAAACAAACAAAAAAAAAAACCACTGTGGTGAGTGCTTTAGGGTCTGATATCTTTCTCCCACCCTCTTCCCCTGTGCTGCTGTGGGGCAATCACTAAGGTCCCACATCTGCGAGTGCTCACACTCATGACTCAGGTGCTCACTGGGGTCATACGCCTACGTTGTTGTGCTTGACCCAGTACTTGTAGTGGTCATGTTCTCGCCCAGTTGTGGTGTTCCTGTACATCTGGTCATGGCACTGAGGATCGAGGTGGTGCTTGCCCACTTACTCACACATCCTTAGTGATGGTGCTCTCCAGGGTAGCCACACTTTTTTTTTGTGTGTGTTCACACATATCTGACAATATGTCTCTGATCACACATCATGGAGTTGGGGATCCCAGGGGGAGAGCTGCTGTGACCCACCGGCCATGATTGGCCATGATTGGTCCCCACTGGACTTGTGGGGATCACCCGGGATGGAATTTGCTTCACACTTGGAAGACAAGTGCCTTCAGTATTTTTAGCTTTCTGATTTTGTTTTGACTTTTGGGACTACACTCAGCAGTTCTCAGGCACTACTCCTGGCTGTGTGCTCAGGGGTCACTCCTGGCAGGGCTCAGGGGACTCAGCTCAGGCGTCCTGAACACAAGGCATGACTGGGCCCTTGGCGCTATCTCTACAGCCCTAGAAATCAGAATGAATCTGGTGGATCATTCACTCTTCAAGTGTTTATTGGTCCCACCCAGCACATGGTTTATTATTATTATTATATATTTATAAATAAATTTTATATACATATGTACATATATACATATACATACACACACACACACACACACACACACATATATATATATATATAATTTATGTTCAATACTGCTAGATCTAACCCTTCCTCTGAAAAGTTTCCGGGTGTGATGATGTACAGGTGATGTAATGCTACGCATTAGAGCCATCTAGATACAGTGCTCGTGTAAGCATTAACCCAAACTATAATAAATACATAAAAAAGGAATTTGCTAAAGAGATGGGGTGGTGAGAGGGAGGGAACCTTGAGCCTTTGCTGGAGCCACACTGACACAGGCAGTGGACTATTGAATGCCTTCAGCTCTTACCAGCAGTTTTGTAAATCACAGTGCCCCAAAAATACATACACAAGGAAGAAGAGGCACCAGGGTCATGGCCTGGAACTGCACTCTCGTCTCCCTTCTGTGCAGGAAGGCAAGGAGAGACTGAAAAGGACAAGCCACTCCATGCCAGCAGCTGGCAGACTTATTTCTCTGTTGTGCAGTGTTAGGAATTGAACCCAGGGCCTTGCTCATGCAAGACAAGTGCTCTGCTCCTGAGCTACACTGTCAGCTCCCATGAGTGGAAGTGTTTTTGGTGTTTGGGGCACACCTGGTGGTGCCCAGGTCTTTCTCTTGACTCTGTGCCCAGGAATCACTCCTAGCAGGACTTGGGGAACCATACGGGGTGCAGGAGATCAAACCTTGGTCAGCTGTATGTAAGGCAAGGACCCTACCCATTGTACTCTCTATTCCCCTAATTTTAATAAGCAAAGGAACTGACATACAGGCTTGTCTTGGCAAATGCAGCACAGATAGTTTTCTGCTCCACCCTAAATCTTTAGTGTTTTCATAGTAGTTTCTTTTGGCTTTTATTTATTTTTTTTTCTTACTTTTTTATGCTTGGGGTTATTCCTAGCTCTCCACACAGGAATTACTCCTGCCAGTGCTCAGGGGACTATATGGATGCTGGGGATAAAATCTGGGGTAGGCAAATGCCTTCACACTGTACTATGATTCTGGTCCCTGGTTTAGATTTTTGTTTTGGAAGCCACACCTGGCTGGGCTCAGGCCATACTCCTGACTCTGTGCTCAGTGATCTCTTATGTAGGTGCTGGGGATTAAAATTGGAGTTGCCGGGCCCAGAGCTGGAGTGATAGTCCAGCGGGAGGGCGTTTGCCTTGCATGTGGCCGACCGGGTTTGATCCCTGGCATCCCTTTTGGTCCCCCGAGCACTGCCAGGAATAATTCCTGAGTGCAGAGCCAGGAGTAACCCCTGAGCATTGCTGGGTGTGATCCAAGGAAAAAAAAAATTGGAGTTGTCTGTGTGTAAGAGAAACACCTTATCTTGGTGCTCTCTCTGACCTTTGTATTAATTTTAAAAATAAAGTATGTATCATGAGGCAGTATGTTTCAAGTGTGCATTCCACACCCCCCTCCCTTTCTGGGTCACACCTGGCCATACTCAGAGGTTATTCTGGCTCTCAGAGGTTATTCCTGGCCATACTCAGAGCCTATTCTCAAGTCTGGGTCAGGCACGTTCAAGGCAAATGCCTTTCCCCACACCCCCCTCCATGCTATCGCTCTGACCCCCATAAGTCCATTTTTATTGCAGTCTCAGTGCCAGACATCCATGCCTGTACTGTGGATTCCAGCAGCTGTTCTCAGCCCTGTGGCTCACTTTGGTGGGAAAGGACTAAAGGGACCTGCCCTGGGCATTCCCCACCCCGGGTCAGTAGCCTGAGTGCCATTGAAGGTCATTTAACTTGTTTCTCCTTAGGCCTGACCTTGCTTAGGTCAGAGTGTTGTGGGGTATATTTTTAAATTTCCTTCCTTTCCTGCAATCAATTAGGAAGCATTAGGGGTTTTTCCCAGATCTGGACTTGTGGAGGTGCCAAAATCTCACAGGATTGTATCTCACAGTACTGTGGGGTTTCCCTACGCTGTGTGTGTCTGTTTACACTTGTCAGCATTTGGCCACCAGCATATTGACTGTCTCTGTCTCAGTAACTGGCCCCAGGCAAGTTTGCCACGTAGTGACCTAGGCTGGTGCGGAGATGTCTCCCTTTTGCCCAGAAGGTGGCAATGCAGCTCCAGTTTTCCGTCATTCCTCTACCCGCTTCCCTTGATCTCGTTTCTGCACAAGCTCCAGGCTTCTAAGTCCTGACTCTAGTAGATGCTTTCAGGACAAATGTCCCAGCAGCTGGGCTGGGTGGGTGTGAGGATGGGGTGTGTGCGGTTGGCGGGTGGCATGTTAGACTTCTCTCTGTGTTCAGTTTGGAGGCTTTTTTTTAAAAAATGAATTTCTTACTTTTTATTTTGCTTTTTGTGCAACATCTGCCAATATTCAGGGGTCGCTCCTGGCTCTGCACTCAGGAATTACTTCTAGTGGTGCTTGGGGGACCATATGGGATGCTGGGGAGAGAACCCAGTTGGCTGCGTGCAAGGCAAATGTCCTATCTTCTGTACTATCAGGGGACTCTTTGGTCCTCAGTTGAGAGATTTCTGGGTGAGGTTTTTGTCACACACTGTGGACTGGGGTTGTGCCAGAGTTGAGAATGCAGCCAGAGCAGAGAAATGCATTCCTTCAATGCAGGAACCCTGGCGCCCTCTCTTACCCCCTCTCCTCCAGGTCAGAAACTGCCAAGTTCACAGTCTGGAAGCTGAGGGAAGACCCGTGTGTCTTGGGGGAGCTGACGGTCATGGCCACTGTTTCCTCACCTGCCCTAGCGACAAATCCCTGGAGCAGTGAGTGCTAAAGCAGCTCCCGTTGAGGGGTGCCAGCAAAGTTATGGGCTTCTCTTTTCCAGCTCTGCAGACCCAAGCACAGTTTCCTTTTCACTTTAGACAACTGTGATCTGTATTTTCTTTTTCTTTTAAGGTTGCAGTTTGCTGTCATTTGCAGTGTTTGTGCTTTCTTTTTTTTGGCTTACAAAGTTTCTGTTCTCCATACAGAAATGCCAGAGGGGAGCAGTTAGTAGGCAAAATAATCTTGTCTTTGTCCCAAAGCTTAATGATAAGGACAAATTGTCCTCAGTTGGCCACACTCCCTCCCCCCAGCACTAAACTTTGTTTAGATTTGCAGATGAGGTGGAGTGTCCCCAGGGACTAGCCCTAGGGGCCATCTGTCCTTCATTCTGGAGCCTGCCGGTCCTGCTCACCATCCTCTCCTCCTAGTTTCCTCATAAATGTCCATGCAGACCAGAGGGTGGTGGTTTTGAGGGCAAGTTAATCATCTCCCAACCTGCTGCCTTGTTGCCAGCCTTCACGAGTGTCTTATTTGGTTCAGCTCCAAGGGGCAGCCAATGCGCCTTCACTGTCCCACCAGCACCGGGAGTGCCCAAGTCCTTCAGCACCTCTGTTGGCTGCGTGTCACTTCCACTCCGCATCTTCCTTCCCTAGCTCCATGTCCCTCTCTGCCACTTGCATTTTCCTTTTTGTTCCAAAGGAGAGCTGGATCTTCTCTGGAAACTTGCATTTCCCCAAGGCTGCGGTGACTGTCCAGGTGGGTGATCCTGATGCAGGTGAGGCAGAAGCAGCAGCAGCGGGTCTCTGGTCTCTGTTTGATCATGATTTCCAGGTTCTTCAATATTTTCATTCTTAAAAATAATAAAGATGCTCAGATTCAGAGTTGCAAAGTAGAAAAGTTTATTGGAAAGTAGAAGAGAAAGGAATTCCCCTTGCAGGGAGGAACTTAGTATAGGACTAAGTTAAAAGTAAGGTGAAAAAAAATCACTTAGGGGCAGGAGAGATAATATAAGGATTTAAATACATGCCTTGCACGCAGTGCATCCTAATTCAGTCCTTGGCACCACCAGGAGTATTCTTGTACACAGAACTAGGAATAAACCCTGAGCATTTGCCAGGTATGGCCCACACTCCCTCCCCCCCACAGAGCAGTGAATAAAAGCCACATCTCCAACAAGGGAGGCTATAAAATAAAAACCACTTTGTGCTCAAAAGAAGGAAAATTGTGATGGAATTGGTTTTTCTCTGCCTTCACCAGATGTGTTTTTCCTATAAATCAAACTATTCATTGTTTTCTCAAGAGGATTAAAAAAAAAGTAAGGGTAAGCACTTTTGATCTAGAGGGGGTAGTGGGGGGGCTGCATGGCAATGAGCTGTTGCCGTTAGGAACCAGGAATGAAGACCTGATAAGACCCATTAACCAACAATAGACCCTGAGGAAGCTGGGACCACCTTCTTCTACCCAGCGCTTACCCCCCCCCCGCCCCCCCCCCCCCCCCATCAACCTTTGATGATCCAGCAGAAGATTCCAGAGCATTCCAGCCCAAGAGGATAAAATCTCTTCGGAAATCAGTCAGGGCTCTCTCTCTGCCTCTGGAGCAGCTCGTGTTCTATCTTGAGCGTGTTACTCTCTCTCTTTCCCTACTCCTTCCCCATCCTAAAAACCCTCCTTAATAAAATCTGTTTTACTTCACTGCTCCTCGACTCTTTAAAATTCTTTTTCTGTGAGGAAGACAAAAATCCTGAGGAAACCCTGGGTAAGGCCTAAGACCGACTTTCCTTTCCTGCAAAGAGCAATTCCTCACTCCAGCCTGAGTCAGTGGCTGCAGGAGAAATCTCGGGTGGTGGGGATCAACTCCTGTGCCTAGAGATCAAGCGGGCATCAAGTGTGGCTTGATGGCTACCTCGTGGGGCTGGTGGGGCTCAGGCCCCGCCCTGCAGGGGCTCATCACCCTTTATCAGTCCTTAGCCTGCCCAGCAGGTCCCGGGGCAGCAGAGGTGGCTGGGGGAGAAAGTGGCCATCTCTCTCCCCTTCTGGCCTCATATAAGCTACCCATGGGACTCTCCTACATCACTTATAAAGAATCTCTGTGAATTTATCAACCAACCAATGGTACAGAGGATGCAAAGAAGTTACAGGTAAAGACTCTTCCGGTAGATGGAAATTGGGATTTTTACATTTCTAAGATACAGGTGTTAAGAGGATGTAGGTTACTTGTGTGCCTTCCTTCCTATTCGTCTCTTTCCCATTTGTCTCTCTCCTCCCCATTTGTCTCTTCTCCCCATTTCTCTCTCCTCCCCATTTGTCTCAGACTTTGTGGGCTTCCTGTGAGTCTAAGATCCAAGGGAGAATTTTATGGGCTTGCAAAAAATCCTGGAATATTAAGAAAGGACCTTGGGGATAAAGTATGTGTTAGGGGAATGGAGGAAAGATAAAGCATCTGGCAAGAAGAAACTGGCTTTCTCTCCCATGGACAGGGGGAATCAGGCTTCTTTCAGTCCATGGTAGGTGGTCCACAGAGACTCCAAACTGAGGCACCTTGGGGTTCAGAACTGCCTCAGCCTCTAGCAGGTTCTATGGTGGAATTTAGGTCTGCCTACTTAGCTCAGAGACAGAAGCAGGTCTCGGTGTTTGGAGCGGAGTCCCACATCGACCACTTGATCACTTGATCACTTGAATCCCATTACTCATCGATTTGCTCGAGCGGGCACCAGTAACATTTCCATTGGACCCTATCACGTGCCAGTGTAGCCCAATGGCATCTGGTTGATGCAGGAATACGAAGAGCCTCAAACTGTTCCTTCAGGATCTTGACAAGGAAGTCTGACCATCTTGTAGGTGGGCGGCCACGTGATCTTTTGACATCCCGTGAGATCCAGTCGGTAATGGTTCTAGTTCAGTGGTTGTCTCCAAATCGCATTACATGTCCAGTCCATCTGATTTTCGATGCCTTGGCAAACGGGACGGGCGTCCCTGATTCTGGAACAGTGACGGAGGTCAGAACTCCAGAATCCTTCTCTCACTTGAGTGAGGCATGATATTCCAAGCATAGCTCTTTCGATTCCTCTCTGGGAGACCTGAATAGCATTCTCATCCTGCTTTCATAGGGCCCGGGTCTCTGAGGTGTATGTTAATGCAGGGAGAACGGTGGAGTCAAAGAAATGTGCCAGGGGTCGGAGGTTCTTTGTTCTTTTAGCTATTTCTTCGATGCCTTTGAAGGCATTCCATGCCACTCTCTTCCTCCTGCGCAGCTCAGGTTTTAGGTCGTTCATCATGTTGACTTCTCGACCTAGGTACACATAACTGCTACATTCAGAGATGTTTGTTCCTCTAAGAGGGAATGGGGCCTCAGGGACTAGTTCATTTTTCATGAACATAGTTTTCTTCAGATTCAGCTGTAGACCTATCTTTCCACATTCTCGGTCAAAGTCAGCCAGCATTTGTGCCGCTTGGCTAATGTTTGGTGTTACTAGAACGATGTCATCAGCATTTGCCAACCATCTATCTTCACTCCAACTCCATCCCATTCTAATTGTCGCATGATGTTCTTGAGGGTGGCGCTGAAGAGTTTTGGTGAAATGGTATCACCCTGTCGAACCCCTCTTTTACATCAATGATCACTTCTTTGTAGAATAGTGAGATCCTGGTGGTGAATCTGTCATACAGCTCATGAAGGATCTTGATATATTGGGTTTGAACACCCTGTTTGGCTAGGGCTTCAATGACTGCTTTAGTCTCCACAGAGGTAAATCAATCAATTTCTGTAAATCAATGAACGTGAGACAGAGCGGCATCTTGTACTCCCTACAAACCTCGATGAGCTTGGTTACTTGTGGATATGGTCGATTGTGCTGAATCCTTTCCAGAAGCCAGCTTGCATGCATGGTTGTCCTTCATCTAGTGTTCTGCCAATCCTGTTCAGGATGACTCGTGTAAACAGTTTGTAGATGACGGACAACAGGCAGATGGGGCGATAGTTGCCAATGTCATGAACGTCTCCCTTCTTGAACAGTAGAACTGTCCTGCTGGTTTTCCATTGGGAGGGCACCTTGCATTCGGACAGGTAGCATGTGAAGAGCTGAGCTAGTGTATTGATGAGTACCAATGGTAGATTCTTCAGGTGTTCGGGTCTGACTTTGTCTGGGCCTGGTGCTCTTCCCTTCTTTACTGACGAGATGGCATGTTGGATTTCAGAAGGGAGAACATTGGTAATGACATATCCATCCTGTGGAATTTGGTATGTTGGCAGGTGGATGTGGCTATCAAAGAGATTTGAGTAGAAGTCCTGGATCATCTTCTCCATTGCCTTTCTGCAAGATGTGATAGATCCATCAGGCGTCAGAGGGCAGTCATCTTGGTCTTATAGTTGGTGAAGGACAGGCGGGCGGTGCGAATGCTTTTCCCAGCTTCTGCTGCCTCTTCCAGTATTTCTGCTCTTCTGTCTTTGAGGTCTTCTTTTATCGCTTCTCTGCACCATTTAGCAAGCTTGGACATTAGCATTTGGTCTCCTGAGGCTTGTGCCTTGCCACGTTGGCGAATGAGCTCGAGAGTTTCTGAAGACAGGCGTCCTTTTGTGTCTTTCTCTCTCTCGGCATTCTTCGCACAATCATGGAGGTGCTGAACCAGTCAGTTGTATTCTTCATCGATGTCGTCAACGGTGGTATCTTCCCATGTTGCTGCAATGGTGCCAAAGAGTTCCTATTTGATGGTCGTTCTGGGAGTTCTCTTTTTTAAACTTTGCAGCCTTTTCTCCCCCATTGCTGGAAGTAGAATTTTGCACGAAGGAGATGGTGGTCTGATCCTGTTTGGAATTTGGGGACGACAGCAACATCGGTCAGACAAAACCGTCGATTGAAGATGATGTGGTCAATTTCATTGTGGAACTGTCCGCCAGGAGATTCCCATGTCTAACATTTCACTTCAGCCTTCTGGAACTGTGAGTTCCCATGAATGGAATTGGTGGACATGATGAACTCAGATAGTCTCTCACCCTGTTCATTCCATTCTAGGCCATGGGTCCCAATGTGGAGTTCTTCAGCGGATCTTCTCGGTCCTATCTTGGCATTAAAATCACCGACTATGATCTTGTAGAAGGTGTGATCTTTTTTATAGAACTCTTCCAGTTCCATGTAGAATTTCTCAATTTCATCTCCTTTGTATGTGGATGTTGGTGCGTAGACAATAAAGATAGAAATTGCTGGCAGTGGGCCACATCTCTTCAAGTGTAATCGTCCTATTCAGTTTGTTAGGCATTCAAATGAATCAATGTTGAAGGCCATGTTCGTGTTGACAAGGACACCAACGCCACTGACGCCTCTTTCGTTGCATGTTCCAAGGAACAATTCTTTTCCGGTGTCAAATACAGCATGATGCGACTGGCGCCGCCTCGTCTCAATCAGACCAATGATGTTGTACTTGATATTTTGTGCTTACACCATCAGATCCTCAGTATATGCTTCCAATGCCAGCGTACATGCATTGAAAGTACAGACAGTCATTTTAGTCCTTCGTTTTGGCAGCCTAGGATGGCAGTGAAACTTTATCAGGTACTGTTTGTTTGCCTTTCTTACTGCTGCCGTATTAAGGGCTCTTTCGGGTCAGGAAAATAAACATTTTTGTTACTGGTTTTGGCATATCAAACACGCATTGGACAGCTTGCCAGGCTCTGCCATGCGGGCGCTATACTGTCATTACTTTGTGGGCCTCTCTCAGAGGGGTGGGTAGAATATTTACAGCAATCTGGAGGTAAATTGTGCGGCTGCTGTGCGGCCGTGTGCAACAGTGAAAAACTGGTTTCTGCTCTGCCAGGTGTATCTGTGTCTATCACAACCACATTTTTGTAAAGGACAAAGTACTAACATTTTGTGTTATGTGGGGCTGTTAAAAACAAGGGAGGTCTTATGCCACCATGATGATAATATCACAATCACGATCACGATCACGATCTTCCCGTTAATCATCTATTTGCTAGAGCGGGCACCAGTAATATCTCAATATGTCCTGTCACATGCTGTAGAGCCAAGGGCATCGGCTTGGTACAGGAACATAAAGAGCCTCAAACCATTATATTAGGTCATGAGAATGATCTAATATAATTGTTACTGGCATTTGGCATATCAAATACAACACGAGCAGCTTGCTAGGCTTGCCGTGCGGGAGGCATACTCTATAAAACCTCCAAATAAAGCCTTTATTGATGAACCGCGGCGCGCAAGCGGCCGCGCCGGGCTGTGGTGGGCTGGTCAGCTGGGTGGAGTTCTGATGAGAGGGAAGTCCAATGTGGCGGCGCCCATGGAGTGGGTGGGGGTCGTCTGGCTTGTTGTGAAGTTCTGCCGGGGTGGTGGGCCAAGGCTGGAACCCACCATGCCTCCCGACTGCCTCATGAGCGGCTGGGCACAGGGAGAGCAAGGAACCGCTCTGCCCCATGTCTGAGAGTCTCTGGACCAGCATACCTGGGCCAGATTGAGGAAGAAACTGCTCCATGGTGGGTGTCGATGATCCGGGCGGTGATGGGCTGGTCGGCTGGGTGGAGTTCTGATGAGAGGGAAGTCCAATGTGGCGGCGCCCATGGAGTGGGTGGGGGTCGTCTGGCTTGTTGTGAAGTTCTGCCGGGGTGGTGGGCCAAGGCTGGAACCCACCATGCCTCCCGACTGCCTCATGAACGGCTGGGCACAGGGAGAGCAAGGAACCGCTCTGCCCCATGTCTGAGAGTCTCTGGACCAGCATACCTGGGCCAGATTGAGGAAGAAACTGCTCCATGGTGGGTGTCGATGATCCGGGCGGTGATGGGCTGGTCGGCTGGGTGGAGTTCTGATGAGAGGGAAGTCCAATGTGGAAAATGGCGGCGCCCATGGAGTGGGTGGGGGTCGTCTGGCTTGTTGTGAAGTTCTGCCGGGTGGTGGGCCAAGGCTGGAACCCACCATGCCTCCCGACTGCCTCATGAACGGCTGGGCTAATACCATACCCACCTTTAATTTCAGAACATCTGGAGTTTGTTCAGGTTTGGGCTTCATTGGTTAAATAACTAAGTACCTAGCACAGTACTTGGCACATCAAAGAAATAGGTGTCAAATCAGTTTGAATTTTGATACATATTCCCTCCTTTTATGCCAAAATATCCTCTTTGTGTCTGTGTGTGTGTGTGTGTGTGAGAGAGAGAGAGAGAGAGAGAGAGAGAGAGAGAGAGAGAGAGAGAGAAGAGCATGAGAGAGATCACGAGAGAGAGTGAATGGATGTTTCAGAGTATTTGGGACACAACAAAACCAGTGTCATGCACAAAAATCAGATAAAAATGGATTAAAGATCTCAACATCAGACCTGAATCCATAAAGTATATTGAAGTATATTGAAGAAAATATAGGAAACATCCTTCACGACATTGAAGCTAAAGGCATCTTCAAAGGTGAAACATCACTAACAAAGCAACTAGAAGAAAAGATAAACATATGGGGCTACATGAAACTAAAAAGCTTTTACACCTCAAAAGAAACAGTGACCCAGATACAAAGACAGTCCAAAGAGTGGGAAAGAATATTCATCCAATACCCATCTGATAAGGTGTTAATATCCAGGATGTATCAGGCACTGGTAGAACTTCATAAGAAGAAAACAAACAACCCCATCAAAAAATGGGGAGAAGAAATGAACAGACTTCAACAAGAAAAGAAATTCAAATGGCAAAAAGACAGATGAAAAAATGCTCATCATCATTAATCATCAGAGAGATGCAAATCAAAACAACAATGAGATGTCTTCTCACACCACAGAGACTGGCGCATGTCCAAAAGAACAAGAACAATAAGTGCTGGCGTGGATGCAGGGAAAAGGAGACTCTCATCCATTGTTGGTGGGAATGTTGACTGGTACAGCCTTTTTGGAAAACAATATGGACATTCCTCCAAAGACCAGAAATTGAGCTCCCATTTGACCCAGCAATACCACTCCTGGGATTATACCCTGGGAGGCCAAAAACACACAGCAGAAACACAATCTGCACTTTTATGTTCATAGCAGCACTATTCACAATAGCCAGAAACAACTCTGGAAACAACCAGAGTGCTCGATAACTGATGACTGGATAAAGAAACCGTGGTACATCTATACAATGGAATACTATACAGCTGTTAGGAAAAACGAAGTTATGAAATTTGCCTATAAATGAATGGACAAGGAGAGGATCATGTTGAGTGAAATTAGCCAGAGGGAAAAGGACAGATATAAAATGACTGCATTTATTTGCGGGATATAAAAAATAGCATGATACCAATATCCAAGGCCAGATAAAACATGGATCAGGAGGTCTTGTTGGTGGGTAGAACCTACTGCAAATGTGTGGGAGTCAGAGGTTAGGCAACACAGGGTACTAATAATTATTGTAAATGATTTTTATTATACTAGCGTAGAACTAGACATTGAAAGTAGGCAAAAAGAAATATACATGATAACCTCTAACTGTATGTATCGTAAGCCACAGTGTGTAAAAGGAGAGAGAGAGAAAGAGAGAGAGATAGAGAGAGAAGTGAAAATTGCCTGCCATAGACGAAGGGGGAGGGGGGAAATCATGACCATTGGTGGTGGGAAATGGGCACTGGTGGAGGGATGGGTGCTGCAACACTGTATGACAGAAACCCAAATATGAACACTTTTGTAACTGTCTATCTCACGGTGGTATAATAAAAAATTTTAAAAAGTGGCATTAGCCTTCTGATGTTTTAGTTGCATCATGGCAGGCTTGACTTCAGGAAGCGGAGCTGGGAGAGCCCTTCTTGATGTGCACGTTTGTTTTCCTCCCTGAGCGCTTAGGACCAGCCTCTGTGAATGCAGGGTACTGGAGAGGGCCCAGTGGTGAATGGGGAATGTCTGTCTCTCAGAGTGAATTGTCACAGTTCTCAGGGTTAGCTCACCTACTGAGAGTTGGTGGGTCTATTGAGAGCTAATTACTCACTTTGTTCTAGTCTCACTGGAAAAGATGCAGGAAGCAAAAGAAAACATTGTTTCCCCATTGTTTTCAGAGAGAGAAATGGTTGTGGAGTTTAAAATAAGACACCTTGCTTCACAAGAGGACAAGTCTAATTCTATCACTTAGCACTGGAAATCATAGTTAATTACCAATAGTTGATTCTGTCATGACCAAAAGCCAGAGTTACTTTTAAGGCAATAAATATGCTCATTTTATAAAGAAAAATGGCACAATGCAGCAAGTTGCTCTGTATGTAGGGGTTTGTGGGATTGTGTTCCCATTTATTATTTCTGTGTTATAGGTGTGGTTTGACTGCAGAAGACAGAACAAAGTCCACTTAATGAGTCAAACTGCAAAAGTTCTATGGTGAACAGAACTGGTCTCCGAAATCCACTCCCTGCCTGCATCAGCATGAGCGTTGGCCTCACCGTATCAGAGGGCTGCTGGCATGAAGACGTGCCAGCGCTGTCCCGTGGAAACTTCTGCCAGGCTGGGGATGGTCTCCCGTCATCCTGCTCAACATGGTGGTGCCTATGGAGCCTTTGAAATGAGGCCATTAAGATGAAAGAACTGAAAAAAAAGTATTTTTTAGTATTTAAGCATTTAAATGTTTTTGACTCTCCAGTGGTACCCAGGAGGGCTTGAGGTCCCTCCTGGTGATTCTTGCTAAGGGTTGGTTCCGCTATGTGGTGCTGGTCAATACCATGGCTGGGCATGGGGCCTCCAGGGGTCTCACAATGCTCTGGGGACCTTGTGGTGTTGGGTGGGGATCAGACTGGGTGAGCCACATGCCAGGTATGTGGCTTACCTCTATATGATCTCTGGATTCTTATTTGTTATTTTCTTAAACTAATCTAGTGTTGGTTGCTAATGGTATACAGTTGTGTTTTAGGGTTCACTTAGAGTGTGTTTACCATACCATAGTGCCAGTCTCCTTCCACCATGAGTCATTGGACTCTGTGAGCCCATGTACCCTGGGTCATCTCTGTCCTGTTGTCAGAGTATAAGCATTTGCTTTTATTGTACATTGTTTCTTCACCACATATATAGTGAATTTATTCACTATTTGTATTTTTTTTTTACTTATTTCACTTAGCCTGACCAACTCCATTACCATCGATGCTGTAGAGAAAGGCCAGTTTCCATCTCTTCTTACATCTGTGCAGTATTCCATTGTGTGTACATTCTGCATCTTTTTTACTACTCACCTGATGTTGGGCATACAGGTTATTCCCAGATCTTGGTATGTAAAATAGTGCTGCAGTGAACGTAGGTGTGCATATATTTGTAGATATTTCAGAAGTGCTGTGTCACCCTTCTGCTTTCATCTTGATAGAAATTTGTCACATGGTTGCTCTTAATTGCAAGTGAGGTTGTGAGGTTATAAACTACAATCTCCTATTCTGTGTGACATTGTGTTTGCCAAGAATTAGATTAGGTTTCTGTGTGTACCCTAAACATGAACGGGAAAAGTATGTGATGACTATATAGTCTCAGACACTCTCTCCTCCTCCCTCCCTCCCTCCCTCCTTCCCTCCCTCCCTCCCTCCCTCCTTCCCTCCTTCCCTCCCTCCTTCCCTGCTTCCTTCCTTCCTCCCTCCCTCCCTCTCTCCTTCCCTGCTTCCTTCCTCCCTCCCTCCCTCCCTCCCTCCTTCCTTCCTTCCTTCCTTCCTTCCTTCCTTCCTTCCTTCCTTCCTTCCTTCCTTCCTTCCTTCCTTCCTTCCTTCCTTCCTTCCTTCCTTCCTTCCTTCCTCCCTCCTTCCTTCCTCCCTCCTTCCTTCATTCTCTCCCTCCCTCCCTCCCTCCCTAGCTTCCTCCCCCCCCTAGTTTCCTCCCTCTCCCTCTCCTTCCTTCCTCCCTCCTCCTTCCTTCCTCCCTCTCCTTCCTTCCTCCTCCTCTCCTTCCTTCCTTCCTTCCTTCCTTCCTTCCTTCCTTCCTTCCTTCCTTCCTTCCTTCCTTCCTTCCTTCCTTCCTTCCTTCCTTCCTTCCTTCCTTCCTTCCTTCCTTCCTTCCTTCCTTCCTTCCTTCCCTCCCTCCCTCCCCTAGCTTCCTCCCTCCCTCCCTCACTCCTTCCTTCCTCCTTCCTTCCCTCCCTCCCCTCCCTCCCCTCCCTCCCTCCCTCCTTCCTTCCTTCCTTCCTTCCTTCCTTCCTTCCTTCCTTCCTTCTTTCCTTCCCTCCCTCTCTCCCTCCCTCCCTCCTTCCTTCCTTCCCTCCCTCCCTCCCTCCTTCCCTCCCTCCCTCCCTCCCTCCTTCCTTCCTTCCTTCCTTCCTTCCTTCCTTCCTTCCTTCCTTCCTTCCTTCCGTCCTTCCTTCCTTCCTTCCTCCTTCCTTCCCTCCCTCACCCTCCCTCCCCCTCCCTCCCTCCCTCCCTCCTTCCTTCCTTCCTTCTTTCCTTCGCTCCCTCCTCCCTCCCTCCCTCCTCCTTCCTTCCCTCCCTCCCTCCCTCCCTCCTTCCCTCCCTCCCTCCTTCCCTCCCTCCTCTCTTCCCTCCTTCCCTCCCTCCCTCCCTCCCTCCCTCCCCTCCCTCCCCTCCCTCCCTCCCTCCCTCCCTCCCTTCCCTTCCTTCCTTCCTTCCTTCCTTCCTTCCTTCCTTCCTTCCTTCCTTCCTTCCTTCCTTCCTTCCTTCCTTCCTTCCTTCCTTTCTTCCTTCCTTCTCTCCATTTTTTTTGGTCCCACCCAGAAATGCTCAGGGATTACTTCTGGCTTTGCACTCAGAAATCACCTGGCGGTGCTTAGCGAACCATATGGGATGCTGGGGCCCGAACCCGGGTCGGCCACATGCAAAGCAAATGCCCTACCTGCTGGACTTTTGATCCAGCCCTCCTTCACTCCTTCTTTCCCTCCTTCCTTCCTTTCTCCTTTCTTCATTTCCTCCCTCCCTCAGTGATCACTCCTGGTGAGCTCTGGGGGCCATATGGAGTGCTGGGGATTGAGCCCTGTCATCTGTGTGCAAGGCAAGTCTCTTACCTACTATACTATCACTGTGCCCCCAGCCAGCTTTCTACAGACCGTCGTATTTAAAAATTTGATGCAGGCTTATTGTGGAATGAGTGGGCAATATCACAGTTCAGTTGTGGCGCAGTTCACCTACCTGTTCACCAGGTCCTGGACTTACATGTTATTATGACAGTTTATTCAATAAGATTTGAACTCCATGTAGTGCTTGCCAGATATTGATGGCACCAGAGACTAAATTTGTTAGAATTAGATGGTAGATGGAGAATCTAGCCCCAATTCTCATTTTAGACGAAGGAGAAAAAGAAGAATGAGAGGAGGGGAGGTGAAAGGACAGGGCTCAGGTCTCTGACGCAGAGCTGGGGGGTCCTGGCTTCCCGCCTGCCTTCCTGCCCTTGCTTCTCTGTTCTAGCTTCTCTTCGTTGTCAGAGGTCCAGCCTGAAGCAATGTCTTTTTCTAATCTTCAAGTTTCTTCTCTTACTACCTCATTATTGGCTATAAAAACTTGGCAGAATTGTCATTAAAAGTGACTAAACACATCTAAGCTCTCCAAGTTTTTAATTGACAAAGATTTACCTGAGAGGAAAGAAATCCCACAGGGAGGCTGTTTCCTTTATTGTAGTGAGTCCCCATTTATTTTAAATAGTCGGCAGATGTGAGGATTTAGTCTCAACCTTGGACTTTCAGTGGCAGGTAGGTTTTCTGCACGATGTAAAGGGTCTCTAAATCTGTCCAGTTGCAGCTTCCTGTGGTTTTTATTTCTTAGGTATTATAATGCCGAAAATCAATCCAGATGGCTGATGGTCTGATTTTTTTTTATCTTAGTCACTATCTTTTTTTTTTTTTTTTTTTTGCAGGGGTGGGGTTGGTCACACCCAGAAGTGCTCATTACTCCTAGGTTTTTGCTCAGGAATTACTCCTGGCAGTGCTCAGGGGACCATATGGGATGCCGGGATTGAACCTGGATCGGTGGGTGCAAGGCAAACACCCTACCTGCTGTGCTATCGCTCCAGCCCCTATTTTATTTTTTAAAGACTCCTAGGAATACTGGTGATTTGTTTTGGGGTTAGGGTCTGAACCTTGAACTGCAGTAGCAGCTGGTATACCCAGAAACTTGAGAAGATCCTAAGATATCTTGAAAGAAAACTCATTTCTGACTTAGTGTCCTAGCCAGATACTTTTTAATAAATTTTTGTTATACCATGTGATATATACAATTACAAGGATGTTCATCATTGGGTCTCTGCCATACAGTGTTCCAGCACCCATCTCTCCACCAGTGCCAAATCCCCACCACCCATATCCCAAACACGCCCCGCCACCCAAACCCTGCCTGCCCCTATTGCAGGCACATTTTACTTCTCTGTCTATCTCTTTGTCTCTGTCCCTGTATTTCTCTCTCTCTCTTCTGTTACACTTTGTGCTAGCCAGATATCTTATGCCACATGCCAGTCCCTGGCCTGTCTCAGAAGCTCTGGTAGTTCTCTCAGAATAGCTGAGCTGAGTATGACCTGGATCTTGCTGACTGGGGACCAGCGGGCTGGGTGGGTTTACTAGTGAAGGCAATTTGAATAGAGGCAATCTCAAAAAGGAATTCAACACCTTGTCCCTTCCTAGTTTTTTCCAAACGAAGCATCTCCTTGAGTAAGGACATGTTTTACAGTGTGACTAACTGTCCAGGGGACGGAGCAATGAGTTCTTTGTGATCCACCTGAGCGGATTCTTTGTTTGGAAGCAGAACTCAGTTGTACCAGTTTTTCTTACCTAAAGGTTGGCGATAGAGCTGTAAATAAGGTGCAGATTTACTAAGCAGTTGCAGGAGACAGGGAAAGTCAGTTCCTCTCTGAGCTGCAAGTTTTCATTTTAAATGAGGCTGTTGGGTTGGATGATTGGGTAGGGTGTGTATGTAGTGGTAACTTAAACAAATGTATTTTTACTATGATATATAATATATGTAATATATATTATGTATAATGTTATATATATATATATATAAAACATTCGATGTTTTTTAAAAGTCCTTTCCACCTTTGGAATCCTGTGAAGAACAATTTGGGAAGTGTGAGCTTGTGATTGAACGGATGTCTATTATTGATTCCAGGTCATTCTCACTGGCACTGACTCTAAGTTTACCTCTGGTCATCTTTGTTGCTTGCCATTATGTCCAGTACAGAGTCAGGTTCCCTAATGTAGAGCATACGTGCTCAAGGGCTGGTTTAGGCTCTTACATGCCTTTCTTACCTGACGGTGGGACATTAATGGGGATGTATGAAGGGTGTATAACAGGGAGAGGATTAATGCAGCAAATAAAGATACGACAGAAGGAATTGCTAACTTCCATTACAGAGGCTAGCATGTTTCTACTTCATTGGCATAGAATCTGGCAGAGCTGGCCTTCTGCTATTTTTCTATCAGAATGACCATATGTTTCTTAACTTCTCGAACTGATAAAAATGATATTCCCAGATGAAAAGTATGTGTTTTTCTGAAGGCAAATAAAATTACTTTTTAGTTCTATTAAAAGAGAATACTTAATTTTAACTCTTCTGTATGATTTTCTTAGACATTATTGGAGTGTGTTTAAAGAACACATAGAGGGGGACGGAGCGATAATCCAGCAGTAGGGTGTTTGCCTTGCACACGGCCGGCCTGTACCAGCCCAGGTTCGATCCCCAGCATCCCATATGGTCCCCCGAGCACCGCCAGGAGTAATTCCTGAGTGCAGAGCCAGGAGAAACCCCTGAGCATTGCCGGGTGTGACCCAAAAAATAAAAAAATAATAATGATAAAGCACACACAGGGAGCAAGTTGGGGTGTGGAGGGTGTGATGGAGGGCGTGGTGCTGGAACGTTGCAAACCCTGACATTAACAGTGGTATAGATCACAGTGCCTAAAATTATAAAGAATTTAAAAATAAAAAATAATAACCAGAATATAAAAAAGCACATGTGGATCCATGACTGGGCTGCTTGGATAAAAATTCTGCCTTAATTATTATATAACTGGAGGGTTCTGGGGTTTGGGGGAAAGGAACTGTGGAATAATGATGGAAGGACCTTAGCACTACAATGTGGGTCTGATGGAGTTGCACTTGGAAGTATAAAATAATAAGAACGGTGCTATTATGAATAAATAACAAAAAAGGGATCTTCCAGGTTACATATGCCTTTTGAAGGTGTTAGCTACAACCCCAGTCTAGGTCTAAATACTTCCATTGGACTCATGAGTAAGGTCATGGATCCACAAAGGTAATTCTTGAAGAGACTCATAATCTCATCTTGCTCACTATTCACTGACTTGATTTTCTATTTTTAAATTAATTTTATTTAAACACTGTGATTTACAAACTTGTTCACGGAACAGTTGTTTCAAGCATTCGCTATTCCAACACCAGGCCCACCACCAATGTGCCCTTATCATCACCAAAGCCCCTTGTTTCCTACCCCCATCGCCATGCCTGCTCCCTTAGCAGGCACTAATTATATCGCTTATTACAAAATACAACCATAGGTATCAATGTCATTTCTTTGCTGTACTTGATATCTTTAGCTCTTAGATAGGTGTTTTTCTTCCTGTTTCCTTGAATGGATAATATCTATTTCATCTGCAAAAATTCACTTCTCTTAGAAAGAGAGAAAAAAGATGGAGAACCTGCCATGGAGGCAGGCTAGGAGAGGGGGAGGGTATTGGGGACATTGGTGGTGGGAGGTGGTCACTGGTGGAGGGATGGGTGCTGGAACACTGTATGGCTTTAAACCCAAACAGGAACATTTTTGTAATTTTCAAAAAAATAAATATAAAATTTAAATTAAAAAATTCACTTCTCTTATATTGATTTTCTTCCTAAGAAATGTAATTGCTCTGATTCTTGGAAAGATTGCTTCCCTGCTTTGTTGGATATCAGGTTGTTTTAGCTTTTGGTTATCACTGTTACAAATCCACTGTGAGCCACCCATTTTCGAATCTAAAGAAATATTCATTCTGTTCCTGTTCGCTATTTGGATGCTGAACTCAGAAATAAGGCAAAAAAATGCGTCTGTATATGATAGACCATCTTTGTTACTAAGAAATGACAGTGAAGATCATGACTGCCAGTCACATTCTAGAAGCTGAGTCCCAGAAATAGGTAAACTTACAAACCGTGCCACAATAGTATAAGGCATTGACATCTTGGTCTAACAAAGGGGTGAGATATGGCTTTCGACACGGTCCCAGTTTCTCATCCTAAATGTAGCTCCTCTTTCCTGTGCAGCGTGGGCGTAAGGGCGTTAGGCAGCTGTACTTTCCTCCAATGAAAGGAAGCAGCGGAAATGGAGGATAAAAGTTCTCCATTTATCTTTAGTCTCTAACCACTGTTATATTGATACATGCTTAAAAACTGGCTGTGCTAAATACCTGCTAAATGAGTGAAATTCTGATGCTTGTGAATTGTAAAGTAGTGTACACTGCCTAACACGCTTAAATTAGGCAATTTCATGTGACATCAGTGTTTTTTATTGCAGGTCTCTCAGTGTCTTACATTCAGATCACCTGAGCAGATTCTAGGATGAGTAAAAATAATGTGACTGAGTTAATTATCGTCGGTCTTTTCCAGGACCCAGAGGTGCAGAGAGTGTGCTTTGTGCTGTTTCTTCCCGTGTACCTGGCCACAGTGGTGGGCAATGGCCTCATTGTTGTGACAGTCAACCTTAGTAAGAGTCTGAGTTCCCCCATGTACTTCTTCCTTAACTACCTGTCCCTGGTGGAGATCATTTACGCTTCCACTGTTGTCCCTAAATTCATCACAGACTTACTGGCCAAGATCAAGACCATCTCCCTGGAGGGCTGTCTGACTCAGATATTCTTCTTCCACTTCTTTGGAGTTACTGAGATCTTCCTGCTCACAGTCATGGCCTATGACCGGTGCGTGGCCATCTGCAAACCCCCTGCACTACACAACCATCATGAGTCGGCCTGTGTGTCGCCTTCTGGTGGCTGGCTCCTGGCTGGGGGCTTAGCTCACTCCATGGTTCAGATTTGTATTGCCGTACAGTTACCCTTCTGTGGTCCCAATGTGATCGACCACTACTTCTGTGACCTTCAGCCATTATTCAAGATTGCCTGCACTGATACCTCCGTAGAGGGGGTGATTGTGTTTGCCAATAGTGGATTATTTTCTATCTTCTCCTTCCTCCTTTTTGGTAGCCTCTTATGTTGTCATCTTGGTCAACCTGCGGAACCATTCTGCCGAGGGAAGGCGCAAAGCCCTCTCCACCTGTGCCTCTCACATCATGGTGGTCCTCTTGTTCTTTGGACCTGCCATCTTCCTCTACATGCGGCCTTCTGCCACCTCCACCGAGGACAAATTGATGGCTGTGTTCTACACGGTCATCACCCCCATGCTGAACCCCATCATCTACACACTCAGAAATAAAGAGGTGAAAATTGCCATGAAAAAGTTGTGGTGTAAGAAGGTCTGTTCAGGGGTATAATAAACACGAGAAGTTGAAAAGTAAGCAAGAAAAGATTGACCAAATATGGATCCTGATTTGGTCAACCATGATGGCTAGAACAAAAGTTAACCTGCTTACGTATTTTCTGGTATTTTAGATAATCTCTTTATAGTCTGTAGTTTCAACCATAGTCATTTTGAAGCCTTATGTATTTTGGAGAGTGTTGAAAAATTGAACTTGTTTTTTCTACCTTTCCAGTTGTTTCTCATGCAGAGTGCATAGATTTAAGGGAGTGATCACCCTGACTGGCTTTTCATCCAAATATTTTCTACCTTAGGTTCATTCACTGTACATCTTGGTGTTAATGATCTGTGATTATTGGAGATTGTATATCAGGTAATCTTATAGGAATAGCAAAAATGTTTTCTGTTGAACTTGGCGCCTAAAGTCCAGTAATATGAACATAAATGTGAAATTCCACTGTAGGAATTTTAATGGAAATAAGGTAAATTGGAGTAAAAAATATATCCTGGAGGTGCAATACAATGAAATTCTTCTTAATAATCTATATATTGTTCTGAGTAATTTGATAAAGCTCTTCTCTTTCTGGATAGATGTTTCCAGGTACTGCGATACCTGTCACTTGTCACTTGTCTTGCCGTTGTTCGTTGTTCATCAATTTGCTCGAGTGGGTGCCGGTAACATCTCCATTTGTTGAGAATGAGGGCTGAGATACTACTTCAGTGAAATCTAGCCCATTTTATCTTTGTGTGTGGTTTGTAAGATAAGAATGGCTTTTATATGTTTAAATGGTTGGAAAAATAAAAAAGAACATTTTTTCAACATTTGAATCTTGTATAAAATTTTTACATACAACTTTTCAAATTTTATTTTATTACTTATGTATTTGACCATTTATGATACTGTTATTATAATTTAAAATACTGTTAATTATGTTTTTATGCATGTTTTATTCCAACACCACACCTATCTCTGGCTTTCCTGCTTCCCTCCACCAGTAAAATTCAAATTTTAGCATCTATAAATAAAGTTTTACTGGTCTTCATCTGTATCTTTTGTGCATATCAGTAGTGTGTTAGAGAAAGCATATGTTTGCAAAGGCTTTGTTATTTTTGCCTTAACAGGTTTTAATAATGAATTTTATTGATCCATCATTGATTTAGAATACTATAAATTTGTGTAGTACAGCTTCGTTTTCAACTGATGTTATGTTGGGTAAAACGCATGCTCTATCAGCGTAGTCTAATGAGTTTCAAAAAAGTTTACACATACATACAGAAATGTAGGATAAACTTCCAATCTTAGGCATTTCTGTCTACTTCAAAGATTTTCTTAGGACAACTTCCAGGTAATCACCATTCCCCATAGGAAACTACTATTTCCCCCCCCCCCACCCTATCATTGTGGATTTGTTTTCCCCATTCAAAGATCTTTTAGATTGAATCACAAATCACTCAGCAGGCTTTGAGATGCAGATTAGAGTCTGTCTCCATTATATCTGTTTTAGTTTTCCCATTTTCCCTATTCGTACACAGTTGGATTTCTCTAGTTTTGCTTATGCCACTCTGCCTTTTTGAAATGTCCTTCCCTTCTTCCCTGTGGTAAATAAATCCTATTCATATTTCACTATCCAGCTCAATCTTTTTTAGATAGTGCAGAAGATTATTATGAAACTCAGCCACTCAATGAAAAGAGTCTTGATTTGTATCATTTCAGATCAGTTCACCAAGTTCCTGCCCCCAGTGACAACTCGGTGGCTAACACACGCAATGTGACTGAAATAGTCTTTCTGGCACTTCCTCCCAATGCAGGAAGTGCTGTGTGGTATTTCCGCCACCCAAAGCAGTTGTGCTGGTAAATGTCCTCATTGTGCTCATTATCATGACCGGAAGTCTTGGTTTTCCAGGTACTTCTTACTGAACCACTCCCTGTCTGTCCTTTACGAAGATCTGAGTCCCTTCTGCCTCAACCTCAAACCATTTCTCTGTGGGGTTGCATGACACATCCCCCATCCCTTTGCCCTTACACACAATCTTTGGTTGCATTGAATTGTGCTTGCTCACTGTGGTGGCCCATGACTGCTGTCGTCTGTGAGTGCCCCTCATGAACTGGCAGATGTTTGCTTTCCTGGTGAACCCACTATGGGGTGAGGGACTTTGTGAACTTCGGTGGCCCATTTTCTGCTTATCCTTCTGTGGTCCCGGTGGAATCAGCCACCGTTTCTGTGATGTGCTTTCTCTGATCGGACTTGCCAGATGGACACCTTCTGCTGATTGTTGCCAGGGGAAGACTCTTGACTGCGGTCAGCTTCCTACTCTTCCTACTCTCCTGTATGGTTATCCTGCTGTGTCAGCACTTGAAGCTCTGGGGAGCAGTGCAGTGACTTCTCCACACGTGGGCCCCGTATCATTGTGTTTACTTTGATTTGTTTGGAAGCAACATCTTCCAGTATATGAAACATTCAACAACTTGACCGAGTTCTCATTAAAAGTGACTAAAACAGGTTGAGACTCTTTCCCCAAGTCATGGTTTAATTAAGGATGATTTCCCTGGGAGATAAGAAATCCCATGGGGATGTTGTTCCCTAGATTATAATGTGTGACTGATTTATTTTAAATAGTTCAAGGATTGTGAGGATTTAATCACAACCTTGGACTTTCCAGTAGGCAGGTAGGCTTCCTATATGATAAAAAGGACCTTAAAGTCTCCCCATTGAAACGTTCTGTGACTTTTGTACATTTATTAGATATTGTAACTCAAAAAACCAATCCGGATGCCAATGGCCTGAATTTTCCTTTTCTTAATCTTTTGTTGGTGATTTATCTTAGCCATGATCTACTTTGTTATTTAAGGACACCCAGGAGCCTTGGTGATTGGTGATCTTGAACTGCAATAGCAACTATTACCCAGTAGCATTCAACACCGGTATTTCAACCTGGTGTTGAAAAAACAATTCAACCTATTTAAATACTGATTTATGACTTGGTGTCCTGGTAAATATCTAGTGTGTGTTTTAGGAGCCCAATTTTACCTTGCTCAGTCACTGTCACTTCATTTAGAAACATAAGAGGCTAGAGTTACAGGTCTTTAGATAAACTTTTTAGTCTCGGTTTTCAGAGTAGTTGAGTGACCTGGATTTTACTGATTGGGAACATCAGTGAAAGATGAACTGGGTGGGTAATAGTCACCAAAGCCCTTTTCTTGTCCAGAGACCAGAAATCCCAAAGAGGAGAAATCTAATCAGCCCATCCCAGATTTTCCAAGCCACAGCATCACCTTGAGTAATTGTGTGTTTTAGCAGTGTGGCTAACTTCATGAGGAGCTGGAGGCCTCGAGTACTTTGCAATCTACCTGAGCTGATTATTTGTTTGGAAGCAGAATAAAATTCCACAAGATTTTTTTTTTTGTGAGTGTAAATGCTGGCAGTATGGTTGAAAATAAGACGTAGAGTTTCTACGCTGTCATAGGAGACTGGGAAAGTCAGTTCCTCTCTGAGCTGCAAGTTTTCATTTCTAGATGAGGTGGTTGGGTTGGATGATTGGAGAAGAGGGGTGAATTAGATTGTTTTTATTGTAAAACATAAATGGACATGAAATTTGGTGGTTTATTTTTGAGTCCTTTCCAAATTTGGAATCCTGTGCGGTACCATTTGGGGAAGTGGGAGCTCATGATTGGACAGAGGGTCCATTGCTGCTTCCAGGTCAGTCTCACTGGCACTAGACTCACTCTCTAAATTTGCCTCTGGCCAGCTACAGTGTTCCTGGTATTTTCCAGTCCAGAGTCTCCAATGTTCACTAATGTAGAATCTACATGTAGAGTCTCACAAGCTGATTTAGGCTGTTACATGTCTGTTCTATTTTCTTTTTCATACTCCTCACTCAAGCATCATTGTGGGGAGGGAGGAAGCATTACTTGTTTTGGTTTTTGTTTTGGGGCTATGCCCGGTGGTACTCAGGGCTTACTCCTGGCTCTGTGTTCTCAGATCACACCTGGCGGTGCTTGAAGAACCATACGGGGTGCCAGGAATCGAACCTAGGTTGGCCGTGTGCAGGGCAAGTGTCCTGCCTGCTGTACTATTGCTGAAGTTCTGGTTAGCATTTCTTTTTGCTTTTTTTTTTGGGGGGGTCACACCTGGCGACACTTGGGTTACTCCTGGCTCTGCACTCAGGAATCACTCCTGGCAGTGCTCAGGGGACCATGTGGGATGCTGAGTATTGAACCCGGGTCGGCCACGTGCAAGGCAAATGCCCTACCCACCATGCTACCACTCTGGCCCCCTGGTTAGCATTTCTTACTGTGTCAATGGGACATTAAAGGGGTGGATGGAGGTGGGGCAGCAGGCAGAGGACGTTGTAGAAAATACAGAGGTGCCAGAGAGCAGTAGGTAAGTTTGATTAAGATGTTTGTACATTGTTGGCATACAGCCTGGGAAGGCTGGACCTTAACCCATTCTCCTATCTGAGTGTTCAGATTGATCATTTTATGTGGCTCTCTTTAACTGATAAAAACATATGCCCAGATGAAAGGTATGTGTTTTTTATGAAAAGCAATATAAAAAATAACTTTTTAGTCCTAAGGAAAAAAAATATTTTTAAATGGTATATATAAAGTCGTAGTGTAGAGTTGTGGTTAAAGAACACACACAAAAAAAGACTAGACTGTTTCGATGAAAATTCTTGTTCTATTCTGTAACCTTTGACTAGTTAATTTATATATCTGTTCTCTTGTTTCCAAAAACAGAGGTGATAATAGTAATGCCCATGTCACTGATCTGGATGATAATTAAAAGGTGTAAATTGGGGGCCAGAGTGATAGCACAGCAGGTAGAGTGTTTGCCTTGCATGTGGCTGACACGGGTTCGACTCCCAGCATCCCATATGGTCTCCTGAGCACTGCCAGGAGTGATTCCTGAGTGCAGAGCCAGGAGTAACCCCTGAGCATCACCGGGTGTGACTGAAAAAGCAATCAATCAATCAATCAATCAATCAATCAATCAATCAATTAATCAATATGGTATAGAGTATGTGCTATTGAAATGATAGCTCTAATGGTCAACTGATTGATATACAATGAATAATAAAGAGTTTTAAAAGATCAAAGAAATAATTTGGAATATTATAATGCCTTTTAGTAGAAAATACAGTATAAAATGATTATAAGGCCATCTGTTAATTGCCATAAAAGAAATGTTATAAATATACTGTTATAACTCAGGAATTACTCCTGGCGGTGCTTGGGGGACCATATGGGATGCCATGGATCAAACCAGGGTCAGTCGTGTGCAAGGCAAACTCTCTACCCTATGGACAATCATATCACTCCGGCTAGTCCGCTGACAGATTTTAGAGAGTGAAGTAATGCAGTCATACTTAGAGTTAAAGATATTCAGATATTCTCCCAAGTCTTTTCCTATACACTGACAGGTTATAAAGATTGTAAGACTGCGAAGAAATATGACTGAGTCAACTGGAGACTGGTGTAACAGTAAATAGTACAAATGCTTCTTTGGGAAGAGAATAGTTATTAGTGAGAATAGGATTCTTTGAGGCAAAGATGAAATAACGAAAGAATTTAGGAATGTAAATGTGTCATGGTGATTCTGAAACAGAGGAGATCAAAATCAAATTAGTTGTCAAATATAGGCTATGAATTCAGTGATATCCCAAATTTAAAGTTTTGTATTGTCACTTGGAAAGAACCCTGAATGAAAGTAAGATTTCCTAAGTCTAAATGTCCATTGACAAATGAATGGATAAAGAATTTTTTATGTGTGTATATATGTCCACACACACACAAGACACACACACACACACACACGGGAATACTAAATTAAGAAAAGATTTTTTTTATGAGTTTGATGAACAAGAGGATATCATGTTAAAATAAGTCAGAGGGAAGACAAATGCTAGATGATATTATTCATATGTGTTATGTAAAATAACAATGCAAGGCAATGGACACTGATAAATGAAACAAACCCTAGGACTCTGAAATGGAACTGAGGGAGGGAAGGGATTTGGGTTGGGGAGGAATTGACCAGACAACATTGACATTATCATAAAGATAAACAGATATGAAAAAGAAAAATAATGTGGTTCTGAATTTCAGAATTTATGCTTTGCATAATGCTGGGTGAATACATTTCTCAGAGAGTAAATTAAAAAATATAAATAATATATATACTTTTATATATTATATACACTAATAATATATAATGTATAACAGTATATATGAATATATATATATATATATGTATATATATACTTTAGTTTTGGGGTCACATCCTCCAGTACCCAGGGCTACTCCTGGCTGTGCACTCAGGAATTACTCTTGGTGGTAGACCAGGAGTACTTAAGGACCATTTGAGATACCAGGGATCAAACCTGGGTTCAGAGAGTTTAAAGCAAACGCCTTACCTGCTGACTATCTCTTCAGCCCTAAAATATATAATATTTAACTTCTAATATATAAATTGTTATTAGACTTTTAATATTGATACTAAATGAATCCATATCCATATTGGTTAAATGAATGAAATTATAATGCATGTATATTGTAAAGTGGCTCACACCAACTAGGTGAATTCTTAAATTATTCAGATTCATGTGACATCAGTATTTTTTATTGCAGGTCTCTCAGTGTCTTACATTCAGATCACCTGAGCAGATTCTAGGATGAGTAAAAATAATGTGACTGAGTTAATTATCATCGGTCTTTTCCAGGACCCAGAAGTGCAGAGAGTGTGTTTTGTGCTGTTTCTTCCCGTGTACCTGGCCACAGTGGTGGGCAATGGCCTCATTGTCGTGACAGTCAACTTTAGTAAGAGTCTGAGTTCCCCCATGTACTTCTTCCTTAGCTACCTCTCCCTGGTGGAGATCAGTTACTCTTCCACTGTTGTCCCTAAATTCATCACAGACTTACTGGCCAAGATCAAGACCATCTCCCTGGAGGGCTGTCTGACTCAGATATTCTTCTTCCACTTCTTTGGAGTTACTGAGATCTTCCTGCTCACAGTCATGGCCTATGACCGGTGCGTGGCCATCTGCAAACCCCTGCACTACACAACCATCATGAGCCGGCCTGTGTGTCGTCTTCTGGTGGCTGGCTCCTGGTTGGGGGGCTTAGTTCACTCCATGGTTCAGATCTTTGTCACTGTCCAGTTGCCCTTCTGTGGTCCCAATGTGATCGACCACTACTTCTGTGATCTCCATCCCTTATTCAAGATTGCCTGCACTGATACCTCCGTAGAGGGGGTGATTGTGTTGTCCAACAGTGGATTAATCTCTGTTGTCTCCTTCTTCCTCCTGGTGACCTCTTATGTTGTCATCTTGGTCAACCTGCGGAACCATTCTGCCGAGGGAAGGCGCAAAGCCCTCTCCACCTGTGCCTCTCACGTCACAGTGGTCCTCTTGTTCTTTGGACCTGCCATCTTCCTCTACATGCGGCCCTCCTCCACCTTCACTGAGGACAAACTGGTGGCAGTGTTCTACACAGTCGTCACCCCCCCATGCTGAACCCCATCATCTACACACTCAGAAATAAAGAGGTGAAAAATGCCATGAGGAGTTTGTGGTGTAAAAAGGTGAATTTGGGGGGGTGAAATAAATGAAACCTTGAAAATAAATGAGCAAAACCAGGTGGATAATACAAACACATATTTAGATTTTGGTCAACCGTGACAAATAGAATAAATATTAATCTATTTATGTTTTTTGTTACATTTTAGATGAATTTTTTTATAAGATGTCATATCACCTATCATTTAGTAGCAATATGTATTTCTGAGTATGTGGAAAATTGAGCTATTTCTCTTTCTCAGTAGGCGATTGTTTACATACACTTAAAGGCATGATCGTTTTGACTGGACTGTTCACTGAATCACCTTAGGTTTCTCCACTGTAACCCTTCATGTTGTGGTGTGAAAGATTGTGGACCTTGGAAATTGTTTCTGTTTTGTTTATCAGTATGAGCTTGTAATAATATCAGGAAAAGTTTTCTACTTTACTTGGTACCATTAACATGATTATAACATTTGTAATTCAAAGTAGAACTTTAAAATCATTGTTGTAATGGAAATACATCCTGAAAGTGGACTATAATAAAATTTAGTATTCATCACATGAATATTAATATGAATAATTTTATAAGTCCCTACAATTCTGGAATGGTGTTATCTGGGCACTGAGAGATTACTTTGGTGAAATATAGTCTGTTGATCCTTCATATATGGTTTGAGAGTGAGGAGTTTTTGATGGTTATAACAATCAAAGAGTAACATATTGCAACATATGCCTATATGTCTGTTGATAGAATTCAAAGTTTTACTGGTCTAATCCCATAGCTTGTGTGTGTGTGTGTGTGTGTGTGTGTGTGTGTGTGTGTGTGTGTGTGTGTGTCTAGGGAAGCAATTTTTGGTTCATACCTGACGGTGCTAAGGGGGCTGCTACTGACTCTGTGCTCAGGAGTGCCTCCTGGACGTGCATAGGGGATCATATGTGGTGCTGGAGCTTTGAACCAGATTTGGTTTAAAGCTCAGTGCAGCTCAGAGGCAAAACAAATGCCTTCCCTCCTTGCTAACTCTCTGGCTCCTTATTCCACCAGTTTCCCTGTAGTTTCATTGAAGCAAGCAATATAAAATAATGTTATGCCTGCCAGGGGACCAGAATGGGGAGTGGGAGGGAACCTGGTGGCATTGGTAGAGGGAAGGGGACGTAGTCAGCTGGATTGGTGTTGAGACATTCTATGCTTGAAACAACTCTTACTGAACACCTTTGTAAGTCATAGTGTCTTAATAAAATTTAAAGGGAAAGAACCCCAAAACTAAGATCTTTTGGCATTGTGATATGTAATGAGATATATAATGACAAACACAGGTCACTCTCATGAGTGGAAAATTATTGATGACAGTGGAATTCTGGTATCTTTCAAAGTTATGTAGACAGACATTTGGGATTTGTGATAAGGTTGAGAAGATCTGGACTCGCAGACATGGGGCAGAGCTGCTACTGGCTCTCCCTGTGACCAGCCACTCACGAGGTGCCCGGGAGGGATGGTGGGTTCTAGCTCTGGCCCACCATCCCAGCAGAGCCTCGCAACAAGTCAGACGACCCCCACTCCATGAGGGCCTCCATTTTCCACATCCGGACTTCTCTCTCGTCAGACCTCCACCCAGCAGACCAGCCTATCAGCGCCCGGCTCGTGCGGCCACTTGCGGCCGCGCGGTTCATCAATAAATGCTGGACTTTGAGATGCCTACAAGAGTATGCTACCTGCACGGCAGAGCCTGGCAAGCTACCCGTGTTGTATTTGATATATATGCCAAATACCAGTAACAATTATAGACCTCATTCTGGAATGGATTGAGGCTCTTTATGTTCCTGGAGCAGGCAGGTGCCCTTGGGTTCTAGTAGCATGAGACAGGACATATGGAGATGTTACTGGGGCCCGCTCGAGCAAATCGATGATGAGCGGGAAGACAGTGATACAGTGAGACAGTGAGAAGATCTGGCTGGTGGCGTGAGGCCTGAGTGGCAGTTGGGCCCAAGGAGATGCAGACAGACTGGTCTAGACAGTGCCTGGCATGGCGTAGGGCTGGAAGCTACTGAGGGCTCTGATTCTCCTATTCAGTTCAGACTTTCCTTTCTTATTGCTGCATTTATGATATTCTCACAGCCTGTAGTTTGCTCAAGTGTCTGTGTAGAAAAGGAGAAAATGAGGACTGAAGGGGTACAATGTGGTGATGGGGAGACTAGAGGCAAGTGAGGAGGAAATAATTATGCTAATAATTATGATGGTGTTGGCCATGATAGGCTGACGGAAAACACTCAGGTGGGAATTACTCTGTGCCATGCACTTTACAAATTTATTTTATTTTGTCCTTATAATGACCTTGAGAGGTAGGCTCTGTTTTTTCTGTTTAGCTCCGCTTCATTCAGACATTGACATGTAAACTTAATGCGGCACAAACGATGATTTAATATGTCTGTACATTGTGAAATGATTACCATCATAAGGTTAGTTAGCAGTTCCATCCCTTCACATGGTGATCATTTGTGTATGCATGTGTGTGGGTATGTGTGTGTGTGTGTGTGTAAAACCTTTGTACTCACTTAAAGCAAGGGAAGAAACAGCATCCAGTAAGAAAAAATCTTAAGACTCAGATCATAGAATTTAGGTCAATGGTGGTGTGGAGGTGAACTGTGGCTGTCCAGTGGACTGTGGTGGAGGGGTGCGGTACTTTGGTAGAGGTTATGGTGTGGTAATGTTGTACCCCCCAAACACGTAAACATTAGCACTGATGGAGACCAGTGCTTCCTACGTTAAAACAATGCAAAACTACTTTTGCAACTATTTCCCCATGCGTGATACAGTTGATTGTAGTCACTATGACGTGATGACTTGACTCTCCAGGTATGCACTATTTTAAGCCCCATTTAACTGATGAGGAAACAGAGGCTTAGGCATTTAGAGGTTAAATTTCCCAAAGGGAAATACCTGAAATAGAAACGAGGAGTGGGGAATAGTTGCCACGTGGCTAGCCCGAAAGAGTGTGTCAAGCTGCTTTATTGTGTCGGTAACATAAACTCTGACTGCACCCTTGCCCCAAACCACAGCTTCAAACTTGGTCCAGCTATATTTGCACTCTGGCTGTGGGCCACACACTTAAGCCTGCTAGCCTTTGAGACAGGGTCTCACAGGACAATGATGCTTACGTTTCTGGTCTAGTGCCAACTTCTTAGAGCTTGTGGGCAAGAGGGAGTTGGTCCCTTTCAAGGTTGACTCTCTCTCTCTGATATTCAAGGAAGAAGACTTCAACCTGTCCCAGCTTCCAGACCAGGAAGGACAATGCGATTGAGGTGTTCCCAATCTGGTTGGGTCATATACTCTATGATTTCATCCAGGGAAACTGACCTCAAGAGTTTAGAGCAGGGACCATCTAAGGGATGGGGCCACCATCTCTGTCCCTTGCCCTGCTTAACTTAGTTTTATTCTGAGTCCAGAAAGCAGAGGATCTTAGGACCAGCTTTTGGTGAGTTAGTTGTTTTTTGATGATTTCAATATGTAATATGTTGACACTGTTCTTATAGACAGAATTAAACATTTTAATGGACCTTTTTAAAATCTTCAATTCTTCTTAAGTGTTCAAGCAAGAGAATAAGCATGATTCAAATATTATTCAAATGTTTCAACTTGCAAATTGACTGGGCTAGTATGTTTTTTTTTCTTTTTCTTTTTGGGTCACATCCGGTGATGCTTAGGGGTTACCCCTGGCTCTGCACTCAGAAATTTCTCCTGGCGGTGCTCAGGGGACCATATGGGATGCAGGGGATTGAACCCAGGTCGGCCACGTGCAAGGCAAACACCCTACCCACTGGACTATCGCTTGGCCCCAGTATATTTTTCTTTTGTTGTTGCTATCTTTGCTGTTAAATTCAAAATTTCTATTTTATATTGTATTCTGACCCTGGACCATTCACTTAAACACAGGGTATAAAGAGACAATGAAATAACACATTTAACTCTTTGTAATGATGCTCTGTTCTGTTTTGTCAATTTTCGTCAGAGTCCTCCCAAATTCTATCTCATTGTTAGTATTAGAACTTAGAAAAAAAAAGATCAATAATGGCTGAACACCTCACATTTCCCCATTAGTGCTTTATAGTGCCTACGCTCTGCTCATTTACGTAATCTCCTGAGCTTCTCAACACCATCAGAAAACAGGCAGGCTAATAGTTGGTCCCCCTTATTTTAAGCATCATAAAAGTGAGTCTCAAATGGGTAGATGGAGGAGATGATTTAAAGCCACAAATTTTATTTTAAAAATATTTTAAAAATAAAATAAAATTTGTGAAGCAAGATAGTTTTCATTGAATGAAAATTATTTCAAAAGATGTGAGGATAAAGAAAGGGAGTATGTGTTCAAGAGAGAGAGCACGGGCTTCTCCAGAGTGAGAGAAGTGGGCAGTAGAGTCAGGCCGGTGGGACGTGTTCAAGGGAGAACACAGGCTTGAAGAGCAAGTCCAGACCAGCAAGCATTAGAGCGATTTCAGGATTTCAGAATCCAGGAGTCCATTACCTGCTATCAGACCTACCAGACTCCCACACTGCAAGTCCCAGTTTAGAGTAGTGGGATCCTGACCCACTGCCATTGGGATAAACTTGCTTTTGCATAATTTCTCTACCTTTCCTTGGCTAACATATTTTATTTCATAGAAATCAGAGAAGTCATACAGAACTTTTTTTTCATTCTTTTTCTAAAAATACTCAGCTTATTTTTTGCAATCCCCCAGATATTTTCTGTTATCCCCACTGGTGAAGATCAATGGATTTACTCAGCAATTCCATGACGTGGTCTTTTGAGACTGCAGCCTTCTGTCAAAGACGTTCTGCTTGTCTTTGGGTTTCTTTGTTGACGGCAGTTAGCATCAGGGATAGGAGCTGGAAATATGAGTCCTAGTCAGGATGTTACATTTATGGACCTAGTTGACAATTTGTCAGGGGTTGTTTGAGTGCTGACTTAGAGAAGGGTAATGAAGAACTTGAAATAAAGAAGGTTGAAGGTTAGGAGAACTGCAATGGGTTAGAGAGAGTGGCGGTGCATGTGGGACTTTGATGGGGCTCAGGTGAGAGTTGAGCATGTGTGTGCAGACAGGGCGGGACTGTGGGAATTTGTAAGTCACTTGGCCAGCTTAGGGTGTTTCCCACTCCGCCTCCTGGTTGAGGTTGATCTTTGGGTACTTACACAAGACCTTGAGCAATTACCTCTGCATCTGAATATCTTCCATTCTATGAGAGCAGGGTCTAAGCTAATGCCACCTGCTGTTTCTTTGGTTGCTAAAACTGAAGTCCTGGCTGTATAAGAGGGTAGGCAAGAGTTCCACACCTTGACTCTCTTTCAGTCTGATTTGACTGTGTTCCGGGAAGCGTTGTTTGATGATCTGGGGGAGAGTGAGACTCTGTCCCCAACGGTGATGATTGAAAACAGCTCAGGGGTGTGAAGAACAATACCAAGGGTTTTAGAGTGCACTCAAGTGATGATTGCCTGTTATTTCTCAGTACAACTGAATAAAAAAGGAGAGTATCATTCTAAGACTTTTATCAAAGCCAAGTAAGTTATCATCAATGGTTGATGTCAGTGGCTTAGAAAATGCCCCTTACTTTACCTTTACGTCAGTCTTCTCCCCTTGAACATCTAATAAAATCAAATGTGCAGGTCTGTGCCTAAAACATGGCCTGAATGCTGAGTAGAGAGATTGTATTTACCCAACTCTAGACCTGCATAGCATCAACCTGAATTTTAAGCTAATGCCAGAAAAGCTTACCTATGAAATTAAAGGAAGACAAAAGAACCACTAGTATAAACATATATTCTACAAACATTCCAAATCCTCTCATTTTGCTTAATACCCACACCATAACAGAAGACAGGATCAGGGGCGGAGCGATAGCCCAGCAGGGTAGGGCGTTTGCCTTGCACACGGCCGGCCCATGCCGGCCCGGGTTCGATCCCGGCATCCCATATGGTCCCCGAGCACCGCCAGGAGTAAGTCCTGAGTGCAGAGCCAGGAAAAAACCCTGAGCATCGCCGGGTGTGACCCAAAAAAGCAAAAGCAAAAAAAAAGAACAGAAGACAGGATCAGAGGCCCATTGTGCCACAGAGAACTGTGACTCAGGATGATTCAGTGCCTTCACAAAATCCATGCAGAGAATAAGATCTGACTAGTGGTATTTTTTTTAATCAAAGAAATTGGGAATTAAAATTTCTTTGATTAACCATTAAAATGGTTCCAGAGGGTTCCCTACAGGCCATAAATGGATGAGATTCCATATTCTAATTTTATACTCAGTCATGTAGGATTTGGGGGAGATTTCTGTGTCAGGGAAGAGATCATACATGTTTTTACTGCAGTTTATACTTCCTGTAGGGACTGTCCTTAATTTTTATAGGGGCTTAGTGCACTCCTCACTCAACACAGGGAAGGAGGACTAAATTATCAAGAAGGATGGATGATTTGAGCTGGCCTGTTAAGACTCTCATTGGTTTGCTCACAATGCATGCTGAAAAATGTAGTAAAGTAAGAAGCTCCCCCTCTCGATTCAGGTATTCTAAGTTTCCTATCTTATGAAACTCCCCCTCCCTCCTTCCCTCCCTCCCTCTCTCTTTCTTTCTTTCCCCCCTCCTCCCTCCCTGCCTCCCTCCCTTTCTCCTTCCCTCCCTCCCTTCCTTTCTCTCTCTTTCCCTCCCTCTCTCCCTCCCTTCCTCTCTCTCTCCTTCCCTCCCTCCCTCCCTCTCTATTTCTTTCCCTCCCTCTTCCCTCCCTCCCTGCCTCCCTCCCTCCCTGCCTCCCTCCCTCCCTGCCTCCCTCCCTCCCTGCCTCCCTCCTCCCTGCCTCCCTCCCTTTCTCCTTCCCTCCCTCCCTTCCTCTCCTTCCCTCCCTGCCTCCTTCCCTCTCTCTTTCTTTCCCTCCCTCCTCCCTCCCTGCCTCCCTCCCTTTCTTCTTCCCTCCCTCTCTCTTTCTTTCCCTCCCTCCTCCCTCCCTCCCTCCCTCCCTTCCTCCCTTCCTCCCTCCCTCCCTCCTCCCTTCCTCCCTCCCTTTCTTCTTCCCTCCCTCCCTTCCTCCCTCCCTTTCTTCTTCCCTCCCTCTCTCTTTCTTTCCCTCCCTCCTCCCTCCCTCCCTGTCTCCCTCCCTTTCTCCTTCCCTCCTTCCCTCCCTCTCTCTCCTTCCCTCTCTCCCTGCCTCCCCTCCCTCCCTGCCTCCCTCCCTCCCTCCCTGCCTCCCTCCTCCTCCCTGTCTCCCTCCCTTTCTCCTTCCCTCCCTCCTTCCTCTCCTTCCCTCCCTGCCTCCTTCCCTCTCTCTTTCTTTCCCTCCCTCCTCCCTCCCTGCCTCCCTCCCTTTCTTCTTCCCTCCCTCTCTCTTTCTTTCCCTCCCCTCCTCCCTCCCTCCCTCCCCTCCCTTTCTTCTTCCCTCCCTCCCTCCCTTTCTCCCTCCCTTTCTTCTTCCCTCCCTCTCTCTTTCTTTCCCTCCCTCCTCCCTCCCTCCCTGTCTCCCTCCCTTTCTCCTTCCCTCCTTCCCTCCCTCTCTCTCCTTCCCTCTCTCCCTGCCTCCCTCCTCCTTCCCTCTCTCTTTTCCTCCCTCCCTCTCTTTTTCTTTCCTTCCCTCCTCCCTCCCTCCCTCCCTGCCTCCCTTTTTCCTTCCCTCCCTCCCTCCCTCTCTCTCTCTTTCCCTCCCTCCCTGCCTCCCTCCTCCTTCCCTCTCTCTTTCCCTCCCTCCCTTCCTCTCTCTCTCCTTCCCTCCCTCCCTTCCTCTCTCTCCTTCCCTTCCTCCCTCCTTCCCTCCCTCCCTCCCTCCCTCTCTCTTTCTTTCCTTCCCTCACTCCCTCTCTCTGTAGAGGGTACCATATGGGATGCTGGGGATCAAACATGGGTCAACTGTATGCAGTGTAAATGCCCTCCTCACTGTACTATTTCTTCAGTCCTGATCTAATGCTGATAACTATAGTTAAATCATAATAGGTACTTAAAACTACTTTTGGAATAAATGGGGGATGGTGAATGAATTTTAAGGAACAAGATTTAGAAAGATCTGGGGCTGGAGTCATAATACAGCAAGTGGGGCATGTGCCTTACATGTGGTCAAGCTGGGTTCGATTGCCAGCTTGCTATAAGGTCCCCGGCCCACCAGTATTGATCTGGAGCACAGAGCCAGGAGAAAGTCTGAGCACTGCTGAATGTGACCAATTTTTTTTTTAAAGATGGGACTAATTTTGGAATAATTAGACGATCTAGGAAAGTGAAAAGTCAACTTGGTACTTGTAAATGATAAACAGTAGCGGAAAAATAGGAGGAGAAAATTGAGATGGGATGAGATAAGGAATTCCATTTTTTGAGGATATGGTCGTGTTTATTGAGATGTGCATCTAGGAGTTGGGAACCAGCACTGAAAAATAACTGGTCAAACTGGAAAAATATTTAAGCAATTATTTCCCGCAAATTGGTGATTTCAAATAATCTTCTCTTTCTCTATTTAACATTTTTAATTATAAAACATCCTTGAAGCTCTTTTCATTTTTGAAGAAAGGTACACACTATTGTAGGCTAAAGTGAAAGAGATGTGATATTTTGGGAGTTTTTGCCTGATATGTTGGAGTTGTTTGTAATCTTGCACTTTGTGTCTAAATTGCTAATTAGAACTGCAAAAAATAGCACATGCATCGTGAAATGCCCTTGCTTTGGCATTCAGGGTCTGTGTTAACTGTATTCCATAAATACCGATTTCCCCCAATTATAAAAATATATCTTTGCAAAAAATGGTGGTATGTTTTTCTTGGTGAATTTCTAATCCCACACATTTTTGCTGCAGCTCGGATTCATGGAGAGTCCACGGAACATCACGGAATTTTTCATGCTGGGCCTCTCTCAAAACCCTCAGGTTCAGAGAGTTTTATTTGTCCTCTTCTCAGTCGTCTTCCTGGTATCTGTGGGGGGCAACCTGTTGATCATGGTCACCATCATCTTCAGTCCCTCCTTGGGCTCCCCATGTACTTTTTCCTTTCGTATTTGTCCTTCATTGATACCTGCTATTCCTCGTGCATGACGCCCAAACTCATTGCCGACTCCCTGTATGAAGGAAGAGCCATTTCCTTTGAAGGCTGCCTGGCTCAGTTCTTCGTCGCACACTTACTGGGGAACAGAGATCATCCTGCTCACAGTCATGGCCTATGACCGCTACGTGGCCATCTGCAAGCCTCTGCACTACACAACCATCATGACTAGGCAAATCTGTGCCCTGCTGGTGGGAGTGGCATGGCTGGGGGGCTTCTTGCATTCATTGGTCCAGCTTTTCCTGGTCCTTCAGTTGCCCTTCTGTGGGCCCAATGTCATCAATCACTTTGTCTGTGACCTGTACCCCTTGCTGGAACTTGCCTGTACAGACACGTACGTCATTGGTCTGCTGGTGGTGGCCAACAGTGGTGTGATCTGCCTGTTGAACTTCCTCATGCTGGCCGTGTCCTACATCGTCATCCTGCGCTCCCTGAGGTCCCACAGTGCAGAAGGGAGGCGCAAAGCCCTCTCCACCTGCGGGGCCCACTTCACCGTGGTTGCGTGTTTCTTTGTGCCTTGTATATTCATTTACATGAGGCCTTCATCTACTCTGTCCATAGACAAAATAGTGGCTGTGTTTTATTGCATTTTGACGCCTATGTTTAATCCCCTGATTTATACCCTGAGAAATGCAGAGGTGAAAAATGCCATGAAGAATCTATGGAAAAAATAAGAAATTGTGGATGGAGGGACCCAAGGTACAGTAGAGGAAGACATTCGCGATTCGCGCAGTAATAATTCAGGTTGTTGTGGCGAGAGCCGAGAGGCCAGAAGAGACTTGCAGAATGAAGCCAATGCTAATGCTCCAGATGGTATCATCTGCCAGTATCCTGTGTTACCGACCAGGCTGAAGGTTCTGTGTCACTTCCATTTCTTAATAGTTTGTTCCATAAATCACAGACTGTGGAAGGTCCATCTCTGATATGTGTTTGAAATGGAGAATTCATCATCTCGGGTGCTGCTGATCTATGATGAGCAGAATCTCCTTGTTGAAATGTTCCTAATCCAGCATTTCTGACTCTGTTTATCCACATACTGAGCAGGTTCTTCTAATCCCTACTTATGTCTGTAATATCAGAAATAATATAAAGCTCAGGACTTTGAGAAGATAATAAAATAAAGATGGATAGAACTCAGATCATGGAATTATGTAAAATAGGTTTAGAGTAAAAATTAATATGAGCATGAGTATATATAGCAAACTCCAATGTGCTGGGAAATTATGAAATAAATATCCAAATATGTATGCTTGTGACCTCATACACACACATGCCTTCACACAGAGTATCTAGAATTATTGAGCGTTGTTTTGATGTTAGGCATTGTGTAATCTCTATAAAGTGTCTGGTTGTCCTCAGAATAAGTTGATTGTCTCAGAATTGTCCTCAGAATAAGTTGACCTGGTTTTCTTTTTTTAAAAAATGAAGAAACCACATGTGAAAATGAAGATGGGTGACACCTGCCTTGTAATTTAAATGCAGGTCTTTTGGCCTTCGTGTCTGATCTTGCCAAAATGACCAGCACTGTATGTTCTACTGCTCTTCCTTGCACCAGCTCTTTCTGCTATATTTTATTAAGTTTTCTGTCATGTATCTTCCTACTTATTAACATTCCCATTGTTAGTCTCTTGTCAGTTTGTGGGATACACTGGGCCACATTTATCACAAGCTCAGAGTCATAATCAGTGTATTACCATGGGGTTTTGAATCTTCTCTATTTGGGGACATGCCTGCTTCATGATGTGGTCACTTCTTGCCACAAGATGGTTTATTTTGTTTGTGTATTATTATAACATAGAATCTTTTACTCCTTTGGTCGTCTCTGTTTGAGGGCTGCATTTGGCTGGTAATACAGTAAAAGGAATGCTTTCAGGTCTTTCTTGGGTGAAAAACAATATAAAAGAAAAATCCCTTTAGGCTACTAACATTTCCTCTGCAATACAATGCAATTGGATATGTATTTTTTCTGGTTTCAGTCATTAATAATTTCACTTTTTCACATCTAATGCCAGCAAGTTTTACGCATCCTCACAATTGTATTTTATATGTGATGCAGAGTTTGTTCATTTAACTTTAAGATATGACATTTTAAATATTTGCTGATATTGAGTATGCTTATAAAATGAAAAATTTAAAATCTGGTTATGAAAGTAATTCAATTGTTTTTTTTTGTGTGTGTGTGTGTGTGTGTGTTGGTGTTATATTCATTGATGCTCGGGCTTACTCCTGGCTCTGCACTCAGGAATTACTCCTGGTGGTGCTCAAGGATCATATGGAATGCCGGGGATAGAACTTGGGTCAGCCCCGTGCAAGGCAAGCATCCTACCCGCTGTACCAGCACTTCCATTTCTGAGATGAAAAATTTTTGTACTTTATCATCTACTTGCCAGATTGGGTGTTGGCATATCAAATACAACATGGGTAGCTTGCCAGGCTCTGCCGTGTAGGTGGTATACTACAGTAGTAGGCTCTCATCTCGTGCATTTACTGATGAACTGCAATGGGGAGAGATCTGTTTTTCTCTTGAGTGGAGCTCTGAGGAGCTGTGGAGTCCAGATGTTGAGAATGACTGACCTCATGGTGTGGGGGGTTCCTCTGGCTTCTTGCTAGGCTCACTGGGATGATGGGCCATGGCTAGAACCTGCCTAGAACTGTATATATGTATAAATCTGAAAGTTCCTGGGAAGGACCTGGTCCTATTTCCATTATTGTCTAAGACTGTCGCATGGTCGCAGAGCAGCCACGCTCGGCACAGCTGTGGGTCTGGGTGACTCTCTTCTGGTGTTGCTGGCTCTGGTGGTTGGGAGCTCGCAGCCATGAATAAGGCAATAAAGGATTTGAATTTGACCCAGGATTGTCTCACAAAAGGAAGGGCAGAAATTAAATACGGAGTGCAGAGAATTCTGGGAATGAAAGGAGAGATACCTAAATTACCCCGGTTCTTGGATTGTAGAGCTGAGCAAGATAGGGAGGGAAAATAGGATGAAGCAGAAGGATAATAGGAGCAGGGATCAGGGGCCTTGGGCACATTGGCAGTGCAGAGGTTTAATATCTCTACTGAACTAATCCACAGGCCCAATAGCACTGAAAGTAGGAAATCCAAACTATAAGGACCAAGTTAAAAAATGTGCCTGTCAAGGAAGCAGGCTGGGGGACGGATAGAGACCTGGAGACGTTGGTGGAGGGAAGTTGACACTGATGATGGGATCAGGGTTGGAAATGTCTGCTTGAAACTCAACTATGAATAACTTTAAAAATCACAGTGTCGGGGGGGGGGGGGGGGGGGGGGGGGGGGGGGGGGGGGGGGGGGGGGGGGGGGGGGGGGGGGGGGGGGGGGGGGGGGGGGGGGTTAAAAAGTGTTTGAACAATATTGCAACCTGAAACTATCCAGCTGTCTGCTAAAAGGAAAATCCAGCATTCTCCTTAATTTAAAAAATATTCAGAATATCTTAAGTTAGGATAAATAAATCCAGGCTACAACTCAATATTACTCAGTACACAAAAGAGGAAACTTTATTATTTTTTAAATTGAATCACCATGAGGTACACAGCTACAAGGTTGTCCATGATTGGGTTTCAGTCATACAATGTTCCAACACCTGTCCCTTCCCAGTGACATTTCCCACTACCAATGTCCAATTTCCCAACTACCACCCTTCCAGCCTACCTCTTGGCAGACACTCTCTCTCTCTCTCTCTCTCTCTCTCTCTCTCTCTCTCTCCTTTTGGGTAGGTTATGTTTTGCAGTACAGGTACTGAAAGGTTATCACGTCCATCCCTTTACTTCCTTTCAGCTCTCAGTTCTTGTCCAGAGTGATCACTCCTGACTGTTATTGTCATAGTGGTCCCTTCTCTGTCCTAACTGCCCTCCCCACCTCACTGTAGCAAGCCTCCAGCCATGGATGATTCCTCCTGATCCCTCTTTTACTATGCCTGGTATTAGTATTAGTCTTAGTCCCTGGACTAACAGTATTAGTATTAGTCCCTGGACTAACAGTATTAATCTAATACTGTTATTTTATATCCTACAAACAAGTGCAGGCATTCTATTTCTATCCCTCTCCCTCTGACTCATTTCACTGAGCATGATACTCTCCAAGTTTGTCCCTTTATAAGCAAATTTCATGACTTAATTTTTCCTAATCACTGCATAGTATTCTATTGTGTGATGTATCACTTGTCTTCCTGTTGCTCATTGATTTGCTCCAGAGGGCATCAGTAACATTTCTATACGGCTTGTCCCATGCTAGTGTAGCCCAAGGGCATCTGATCGCTCCAGAAAGACAAAGAGCCTCAAACCATTCCTTTAGGTCATATATTTTTGCTAGCCAGTTCTAAATCTAGAAAATGGCAGGCATGTGATTTTATAAAAGTGTGCAAGTTCTGTCTTACTGATTTTTTTTTTTTTTTTTTTTTGGATCACACCTGGCCTGCGGGGGGCCTGGCCTCCGCCCAATTCTCCGGTTTTTCCGGGGGCCGGTGGGCGCGGTTGCGGGGGGGGGGGGGCGGCTGCGGCACGCCCCCCCCGCTGGGCTTCGCCCGGTCCTTGTGGTATTTTGTTAAGCAAATAGTTTTTTGTTTTGTGGTGAGAAAACATGGATAAAGACACTTAGGAAGATGTGAATAAGTATATTTTGATAAAATAGTATTTTAAGATCTTGAATATCTTATCCTTTACTATCGTTTAATTTCTTTTTCATGTGCAAGTATCTTTTTCTTCTCTTTCAGTTTTTGCTGGTGTGATTGCATCCAGATCTTGTAGATGCGAGGATATACTTACATGTGGTGCTGAGTCATATTCCTGGAAATTTTTATTCTTTTGAAATACAACTTTTGCATGTAAGGTGTTCAAGAATATCATTGTTGAATCAGGGAATTGAAGATTTTATTTGATACTTTTGACCACTAAAGTAGTTAACATTCTATTTGATGACTCTTCTGCTATAAAGATTATTATAATCCAAGTTGGATTTTAACAGTACTCATTTTTTTCTTATTTTCAAAGACATTAAGACATTTCAAAGACTTGCAAAGTTACCAAGGTTAGAGACACTCTGAACTAAGCCTTACTAAATATGTCAACCCTGGCTATGATGTGTAGACTTGAAAAAATGGAATCATATATTTGACTGTTCACGTTCAATCAGCAAAGAAAGAAATTATATGTGTATATAACTTGATTTCTTTTTTCCTTAGATAATTAATTCATTAAAATATTTATTTTTCTCCAGTTTTCATTATTTTCTCCCAGAGTTTTTTTCATGACATTTTTTACTTCTGCATTTCTGAGGGTGTAGATTAAAGGGTTCAGCATAGGAGTTACTACGGTGTAAAACACACTCACAGCTTTGTCTATGGGGGAAAGAGGTGACAGGTCTTAGGTACAGGAACGTGCAAGGCACGAAGAATAAGATGACGACAGTGACATGAGAAGCACAGGTGGACAGAGCTTTGCGGCGCCCTTCAGCGCTGTGATTCCTCAGGGAGGCGCAGGATGACGACGTAGGAAGTAACTAGCATGGAAAAAATGAGCAAACACATTGACCCACTGTTGGCGGCTATCAGGGGTCCCAAGAGGTGAGTGTCAGTGCAGGCAAGCCTCAGGAGAGGGATTAAATCACACAAAAAAATGGTCAATGACATTGGGGCCACAGAATGGCAACTGTATAATGAACAAAAAGCTGAATCGCGGCATGAATCAACCCTAACATCCAAGCCGTGACCACCATGGACATGCACACAGGTCGGCTCATGATGGTCATGTAATGCAAGGGGCTTGCAGATGGCCACATAGCGGTCATAGGCCATGATCATTAACAAGATAATCTCAGCCCCAGCAAATAAATGTTCAGCAAAGAGCTGGGTCATGCAGCCATTGAAGGACACGGTGTTCTTCTCCGAGATCAAGGCCAAGATCATTTTGGGGGTCATGCAAGAAGAGTAGAAGCCATCAATCATGGACAGATAAGACAGAAAAAAGTACATGGGAGAGTGCAGGGCCGGGCTGATGAAGATGGTGACTGAGATGAGCAGGTTACCTGCCAGTGTGATTAAGTAGGCTATTAAAAACATAGGAAACAAGATTCTCCGCAGTTCCGGATTCTGAGTCAGCCCTAGGAGGATGAATTCAGTGACATTGTTCATCCTTCCCATAGATTCAGCTTTGCTTGTGAGCATGAGGTACATCTGGAAAAAATAAAGCCCAAAGTATTTCTGAGTGATGGTAACTTAAATTTGATCATAAAATAGTCATAACCTGATCCCTAGGCTTGTTGGAATTATATCTTCCACGCACCTCTGCTGCCTTGCACATGATTGTAAAATGAATAGAAGCTAAATTTATCCTTATATTAACAAAATAGTGGCAATACAAAACCCACTGCCTGAACACCGTGATAAAAGAAACATGTTATGAAAGTTGACTTACAGTTATAAACTTTTATTCTAGTTCTAAAGGCCAAGAGGCCGTTTTGGGGCACAAATCTCCAGGACAGTCATCATTTTGGAGTTATGTTATGGCGTGATTGTATAGAGGTATGTGAGTTGATATTCTCTAAAAATATCAACTGTTATAAATACTGGCGATCTCATTCATGTGTGATAAATGACAAGGGAAGAGACAGTGTCTATTCAAAACAAGCTACTCTCCAATTGAAGATTTGAGATCACTCAGAAAGAAGGGAAGTGGGTTGAAAGGATCCACTGGACACTCAGTGCAAGGAGGGACACTGGCCCTTTGATGTGGGTGTGGAATGGTGACATATCTCTAAGATACGAGCATTTCTATTTCATTAAGCCAATGTTACCTCAATTGAATCCAACAAACTGGAGTCTGATATGAAAGTCTTATGCCTTAGTAGCCTTAGTAGCTCTCCAGCAGCTATTTTCAGTGACATTTTTCTTTCCTGTCAAATCATTGTGCATGCAGACACAGAGACAGCTGCAGATGGAATATTCATCCTTCACAAAGCCAATATGACGGTCCATGAATGAATATTCAGTGAGCAGTGTCTGGGGCTGGCTCGACTTGATTCTCTTATTTCAGTCCCTGTTTATACATTGTGAATATGGGCAAGTGGGATGTGCAAAATTCCCTGAAAATTTCTTAGAAAAAAATTTCTGTGCATTCCCTGAAAATTTCTTAGAAGAAATTTCTGTGCATTCCCTGAACATTTCTTAGAAAACATTTCCATGCCTTTCTGGAAAACAATTTGGATCTTCCTCAGAAATCTAAGAAATTAAGCTTCCATTCGACCAAGCAGTATCGCTCCTGGGAATATATTCTAGTGACCCAGAGACCCAATATTCAGAAAAGCCACCTGTACTCCTGTGTTCATGGTGGCACTATTCATAATAGCTAATCTGGAATAATCTGGAAACAACCCAAGGGCTTGAGAAGAGATGAGCAGATCAAGAAATTATGGTGCATCTACACAACAGAACACTATGCAGCTGTTAGGGAAAATGAAGTCATGAAACTTGTCTGTATATGGATGGACATAGAAAATATCGCACTGAGTGAAATGATTTTACTCAGAGGGAGAGGGACAAATATAGAATGATTGCACTCATTTGCAGGATCTATCTATCTATCTATCTATCTATCTATCTATCTATCTATCTATCTGTCTGTCTGTCTGTCTATCTATCTGTCTATCTGTCTGTCTGTCTGTCTGTCTGTCTGTCTGTCTGTCTGTCTGTCTGTCTGTCTGTCTGTCTGTCTGTCTGTCTGTCTGTCTGTCTGTCTGTCTGTCTATCCATCCTGTCCATCCGTCTGTCCATCCATCTATCCATCCATCCATCCATCCATCCATCTCTATCTAAATAAATAAATAAAAAATAAACCATAGTATGTGAATAATGGCCAGAAATAATAGAAACAAGGGACAGGAGGACTGTACATGGAGGGCAGTTAGAGAATGGGCCACTATGACACTGATACTTGGACAAGAACTGGGTACTGAAAGTAGGTCAAGTGACATGCGTGATAACCTTTCAGTAACAGTTTTGCAAACCACAGTGCCCAAAAAGGACTCTCTCTTCAGACAGAGAGAAAGAGAGAGAGAGAGTATTTACCATAGAAGCAGTATTTACCATAGAACAAGGCTGTGGGGATGGGGGTGGGAGTGGGAAGTGGTCAGGAGGGAAACTGGGAAGTGTTCACAGGTGAAGGATGGGTGTTGGAGCATTGTATGACTGAAACTTTGTTGCTGTATTCCAATAAAAATTGTTATTCCAATTAAAAAAAACCGTGCAACTGGTCTTTCATCACATCTAGAATAATGTTCTGGACTATATGTTTAAAACTTGACTCATATTCTATAAATGAAATTAAAGTAGGTTTCCCAGAACTTATGTGAAAGACAGAAGTGCTTAGTTAATACAATTTTCCTGTTGGCATACATTTAATCAATTAAGATGAATATTCCATTTTAATACTAATGGGTGAAAATATTGAAGATATATTCATGTTTTCCATTTTGAGTGATATTTATATCAGTTTCCTACAGATAGTACAAAATGATGTTATAAAAGTGGATAAGATATTTTTCTCTTTTCTTTCTAATCCCCTGAATCCATGCCAAAACTCATAGCAATTTTAATTTTTTTTGATTTAAGATCATCTTTCTGACACAAAAATCAGGAACATATACTCCCAACTGTACTAAAAGTGACAAGATGGCTTCAGTATTTAGGAAAGACAAGTTCTGAATTGTTTCCTCTATACGGGGTTCCTTTTATGTAGACTGTATAGCTAACCATTTAAAAAAATTCTATGAACAAATGTCAGCTTAAATGAGGCACCAGAGAAGTCACATGTACCCCATTAGAAGCAGAAATCTATAGAATAATCCACTTAGGCTTAGACACAAATCACAGATGTTTGCCAGTTCTGAACAGCTTGCATCTTGTTTGACATGATTGTGGATATTATTTTCTCACTAATTTCATAGAATCGTGTCTACATTATTTTTCAAAGAAAGATTCCAGTTAAGCTATGAGTATAAAACAATTTCAGGGAAAATAAGTGGACTAAATTAAATTTATCAGCTTAAATTTGGAGAAAAAAGATTTAGTTATCACTGACCTGGCTTAGTTTGTGGCTGCTGCGGTCTTTAGTTTGAGCCCTTTGCTGCTTTCTTTCCCTTCCTGTATTGGCCACTCAGCTGCACACGGTCTCTGTGAAGACAATGCAGGACTCTGGGCTTCTTTTCTCTCCCGATTGGGGACATTTTAGTTTATGTTGAGTCCCATTATTTACTGGTAACTATTCAGAAACTACAGTTTAAATTTTTTTCGATTTAGGAAACTTCCATTGCTCTAGGATTCTGCCATCAATTCATCTTGTCTTCCTATGAAAAATAAAATGCATTTTCCCAACTTGGTTTTTCTCAGATTTCTTCTAATGATATTTGAGGCAAATTAGAAAGGGAGCAAGGAACAATTATGCAAAGGTAAAGCTGGTATTCGAGCAGTTATGGGAAACTTTTTTTCAAACCAAGTCTATCAAAATTTCCCTCCCCAAATGCCTAGCAGTGTGGAGGAATCTCTTCTGCTCCTTGATTAAGCCCCTTTTCAAATCCACCTTCAGTTTGGGAGTTGAGTGTTTCAAATAAATCTTCAGCTTGTTGGAACATAGCTCTATAGTTATTATTTATTTGACGGGGCTTCTTTGTCATTTTCCTCACATTCATTTTAGAGAAGAGTTTAAATAGACATTCCCAAAATATGGGATTTGGTGATGCATTGACCTCTTAACTCCTCAGAGGATTTGTAATTGGCCTTATTATAATTTTTGTTCAAGCATCAGCCAAGGTCTTTCTTTTTCTCCCTCTTGGCACCCACAGACAAACATCATTAGAGGATATTTTTAGAAATGCAGTTATGCTCTAAGTGTATGTATTGCAAGCCACAATGTAAGAGAAGGAAGAGAGAGAGAGACAGAGAGACACACAGTGTGCACACACATACAGAGAGAGAGGGGAGAGAGAGAGAGAGAGAGAGAGAGAGAGAGAGAGAGGCAGGAAAAGTGCCTGCCATGCCTGGGGAGGTGGGGAGGGAGTCAGGGGACATTGGTGGTGGGAAATGGGCACTGGTGGAGGGATCAGTGCTGGAACACTGTATGACTGAAACCCAAACATGAACATCTTTGTAATTGTATATCTCACTGTGCTATAATAAAGAAATTTAAAAAAAATAAAAAGAAATGCAGTTACGTTGGTTAAACATGATGTGGCTGCTCTCAGACCAGAAATTTCAGGTATCGAATTTATTTGCAGTATTACTTATGGAGAGATTGCAGTTTTAAAGCCCTTTATATTAAAAGGTATTTAAAATTCATTGAGGCAATATTTTATATTTATTGAGGAAACTGGTATTGGAAACCAATTTATTGATTTACAAGAGTGTAAATGTTTATGATTTAGGGGTGCAGTGTGACCACACCCTGGCCAACATCAGTATGGCAACGTTCCTCCACTGCTCTCCTGAGACTACCCCCCCCCCCCTGGTAGGTAATCTTAGCTCAGTTCTCAGAGTATGAGCGTTTATTTTCATTGTCTGTTCCCTTGCTCTGTTTATACCATATGTGAGTTGGACCATCCTTTGTTGTGTCTCTGCTTCTGAATGATTTTGTTTGTGATAGTTTTAGTAGTAACTGAGAAATTAGATTGCAGAAATCCTAGCAGAGACTTGAGGAGTTTAAAAGTTATCAAGTTCATTATTTTGCATGCAGTTGCCCAGTTTTCCCAGCACCATTTGTTGAAGAGGCATTCCTTTGTTCCACTTCATAGTTCTTGCTCCTTTATCAAAGATTAGATGATCATGTATTTGAGGGCCAGTGTCAGGATATTCAGCTCTGTTCCATTGATCTGTGGGTCTGTATTCATGCCAAATACCATGCTGTTTTATTTACTACTGCTTTGTAGTATATTTGAAGTTGGGGAAGGTGATGCCTCTCATCTTTCCCCCAAGGATTCCTTTAACTATTTGTAGAGAAGGGATCACTGACAGTGATAGTTGGAAATGATCACTCTGGATAAGAACTGCATGCTGAAAGTAGGTAAAGGAGCACACATGATAACCATTCAGCATTTGTATTGAAAACCATAATGCCGAAAAGGAGAGAGAGAGCAAAAAGAAGAAGAAAAGTGCTTGCCATAGACACAGGTTGGGTGGAGGGTGGGGTGGTGGGAAGGAAACTAGGGACATTGGTGGTGGGAGATGTACACTAGTGGTGTAATGGATGTTAGAATAGTCTGTGATTGAACCCTGATCATGAACAGCTATGTAACTGTATCTCACAGTGATTCAATTAAAAAAATTAAGTTATGGAGATCAAGCTCCTTTGAGTTGATTGCTTATATGGCAGAGTTTGATGGAGTATTTAGAGGCACATAGCTTTTCTGTCTACCCTATAGAGAATCAGGTGACACAATTAAGCAGTAGGCTCTCACACTGGAGTCATCAAGAGAATTGCACTCAAGTAATAAGTGTATCAAGGCATCCAGAGAGAATAGAAACACTACAAAAAGGAGGCTGTACTACAGTCGTCTGTTCCTTTGCTTCTGAGACGTTGAAGAGCTAACTCGAACCCTGAAAGCCTGCTCCAATCACCTTTCTGTTATCAACTGTTACTTTATACCAGAACGATTCCCTCCTTTGATCAGAACCAGAAATAGCAATGATGCCCCTCAGCTCTGTTCAGCAGTTTATTTTGTGCCATTTGCTACTAACTTTACTCACAATCTATTTCTTTCTTTCTTTCTTTTTTTTTTTTTTGCTTTTTGGGTCACACCCAGCAATGTGCAGGGGTTACTCCTGGCTCTTTGCTCAGGAATTATTCCTGGCGGTGCTCAGGGGACCATATGGGATGCCGGGGATCGGAGGCCAGGCCGGCATAGGCCGGCCAGCCTGCAAGGCAAACGCCCTACCCGCTGGGCTATCGCTCCGGCCCTCTATTTCTATCCTTTGATATTTATCTTGAAAAAATATTATGCAGTGTAAAAGTTTACCACTGCATCTCTTTTGAAGTGGCTACTAGATGGCATTACATTCATTAACATTATTGTGTGAGCAAGACAGCCTATAGAAATATCTTTACAATTCATTTGTCCTTTAAAAGAACTGGGCTATTTTTTTGCCATTAGTGTCATGAATTCTTCATATAGCATTGATTTAAAACATGACTTGCAAATATTTTTGCTTGTTCCACAGGTTGCCTTTTGACCCTGTTCATTGTTCCCTTTGGTGTACTTTTCAGTTTAATGCACTCCAAATTTTAATTATTTTAATTAAAACATGAGTTACACAGCTACAAAGTTGTTCATGATCGTGTTTCAGTCATACAAAGTTTCAATACACATCCCTTTACTAGTTCACATTTCCCACCACCAGTGTTCCCAGGTTCCAAATTTTAAATTTTTGTTTTTCTTATCAGTGCTTCTGTGTGTTATTCAGGAAATCACTGTACAGCCCAACGACATGAAGTTTTTTGGATATATTTCTTTTGAGGAGTTTATGGTACCTATATTTATGTCTTTGATGCATTTGCGTTAAATTTTCCAGTCCCAGTTTTTATTGCTGCACCATGATTTACAATACTGCTAATAATAGAGGTTTTTTAGGCGAACAGTGTTACCAGTAACACAGTTCTAAGTAAGTGTTTTCCAAGAGTTAGGCAGCTTTTGGCTTAAAAGCTTGGGGAATGATGATATGAAGAAAGTGGATAAAATTTTTTTTTTTTTTTGGTCACACCTGGCAATGCTCAAAATTTTTTTTTTTTTGGTATACCTGGCAATGCCTAGGGGTTACTCCTGGTGCTGAACTCAGGAATTACTCCTGACAGTGCTCGGGGACCATATGGGATGCTGCGATCGAACCCTGGTTGGCTGCGTGCAAGGCAAACGCCCTACCTGCTGTGCTGTCACTCCAGCACCAGTTGATAAAGTTTTAAATGTCCTTGAGAACCAGGAAAAGGTTGTGATTAAAGAAATATATACCAGTATTGCTGAGAATGTTGCTAGGCCATTTGAATTTGGTGGCACAAATTTTTCTGTTTCATGCATTGTAAAACATGTAATCTTCTCTTTTGTGATTTTGCTTAGAATTTTAAGGGGATGAGTTTAGAGAAGTCTTTGAAAATAATTCTTTGTTTTTGTTGAATTGCTGTAATCTGCATTGAAAAAGGGTTTTGGTAATGTAAATGGTCACAAGCTTAAGCTAGGAAATTTTCTACATAAACCAGTCACTTGTCACTTGTCACTTGCCTTCCTGTTGTTCATCAATTTGCTTGAGCGGGTGCCAGTAACGTCTCCATTCATTGGGGGTGAGGTTCATTATTGTTACTGTTTTTGGCATATTGAATACACCACGGGTAGCTTGCCAGGCTCAGCCGTGGCTCAGGGTTCATCCCAGGGTGCCCAGTCTCTTTCTGTGTCAGATCATCAATCATCCAGGGGCCCACAGGGCAGAGCCCTGATTGTAGACAAGCCTGTCTCCCTGTCTGCCACCTGCCAACACAGCCAGGTACCTCAGTCACACCTGCACACCTCGAGGGGAAGTTGCAGACTCATTCAATTTCCACGAACATCTCAAATATTACCTTTTTCTTCCATAGCCCACTCTGTGTCTCCATTAATAGATTAATCTTCTCTATCTGTGCTGTGACACTGTACACATCTATAGTCCTTTTCCCGCCCAGACCATACTTTCTGTGACCTCTTTTTTCATTATTATTGGTTTCAGACACTACACATAGCATCTCATCCATTTGCAACTCAAATACCAAAGCATATACAGTAAATAATTCTCAATAATTTTTTCACTGTATCACTGTCTTCCCATTCATCATCGATTTGCTCGAAGCAGGCACCAGTAACATCTCCATATGTCCTGTCTCATGCAAGTAGAGCCCAAGGGCATATGCTTGCTCCAGGAACATAAAGAGCCTCAAACTATTCCATCAGGTTATGGGAATGAGGTCTATAATTGTTACTGGTATTTGGCATATCAAATATGACACGGTAGCTTGCCAGGCTCTACCGTGTGGGTAGTATACTCTTATAGTCATTTCTAAATCCAACATTTATTGATGAACTGCCCCGCTGCTTTCGCCTGCACGAGCCAGGCTGTGATAGACTGGTCTGCTGGATGGAGCAAATTCAGTGTTTGGCCAAACTCAAATACCAATTCAACCTTTACCCTGAAACATTTGCTCTGGCCAGCAGTCTTTTGGACAGGTTTTTAGCTACTGTAAAGGCTCACCCCAAATACTTGAGTTGTATTTCAATCAGCTGTTTTTCCTCGCTGCCAAGACTATTGAGGAGATGAGAGAATTCCAGTATTAAAGGTATTGGCAAGAGACAGTTTCTGTGGATGTTTATCATCTGAAATTCTGAGGATGGAGAGAATTATTTTGACAAGTTGAATTGGGATCTTCACACTGCCACACCATTGTATTTTCTTCACATTTTCCATGCTATTGCAGTGTCAGCTAGGCCTCAGTTACTTTGTAATTTGCCCAAACTGAGCCCTTCTCAGCATCTGATAGTCCTTACCAAGCAACTACTACACTTTATGGCCTATAATCAGTTCCTGAAATTCAAGGGTTCCATGCTTGCTTTGGCTATGGTTAGTTTGGAAATGGAGAAGCTCATTCCTGATTGGCTTCCTCTTACAATTGAACTGCTTCAGAAAGCACAGATGGATAGCTCCCAGTTGATCCACTGCCGGGAGCTTGTGGCACATTATCTTTCTGCTCCGCGAGGCTTCCCTGCCTCTAAATTCTGTTTATGTCTACCGTCCCCTCAAGCACACCCTGGTGACCTGTGACAAAGGGGTGTTCAGATTACAGCCCCCTTTTTGTCCCAGGCCCAGATTTCTTCAAGGACAGCAGCAAACCAGAAGTGCCAGTCAGAGGGACAGCAGCCTTCTACCATCTTCCAGCTGCCAGTGGTGGGTACAAGCACATCTCTGCTAAACACAAAGTGGAGGAAATGGAAGTGGATGACTTCTATGATGGAATCAAGCGGCTCAATAAATTTTTAGGTGTAAATAAAGTTAACTAATCTTTTTAATTATTAATGGAAATAACTCCCATGAAACTAATTATACATTCCAGTATACTTTGAGCATTTTATAATTGAGTACATTCAAAATTGTGAGGATATTCAAAGCATCATATATCCTTACCTAGGAAGAGAAGCAAAGCTGACCACTGAAGAAACTAAAATTATAAGTAAAGAGGATCAGTTTTCCCCCTCCAAAGTAAAGATACTCTGATCAAAAGAAATATATGTCTTGGGGCTGGAAGATAGTACAGTAGGTAGGGCATTTGGTTTGCACATGGCTGACCCAGGTTGTATCCCATGCATCCTGTATGGTCCCCTAAACACCATCAGGAGTGATTCCTGAGTGCAGAGCCAGTAGTAACCCCTGAGCCTCCCGCAAGGTATGGCCTAAAAAGTAAAACCATAAAACACCACTGTGTATATCCCTCCATTATTTTCAACATAAAGAAATATCTAAGTAAATTCAGAGATTCTGCTGATTTGAGTTGTGTGCACTCCTGCTTTGTTTTGGAATACAAATTTTGGAATAAAAACTATTTTAGATTATAAATTACAGACTTTCAGGGCCCATACTTGTCTTATATCTCTGGCCTATTCTGAGGCTTTATCAAGACGTTACCTTTGGCAGGGCTTGACACAAAGCCCGATTAAATGGAGATGGTGGAAGCACAATTCTGATTCTGATCAGCTGGTTTCTGGTTTCCTTGACGTTTCTCCACATCACACATAGAGCATCAGGGAGGCGGGAGTTCTGTTCTCAGCTTTATGGTGATGGTTGGGCATGGTGATGAAAGAGATGGTCTGTGTCCAAGTGCCTCGAACCTTCTCAGTTTCTAGAAGCTGCTCGTGAGTGTTGTTGATTGTTGGGTTTTCTTAGAGACTTCCCTAAGATTCTGTCTTTCCGTGTAAGTTCCTGAAATAACCTAACTCCTTCCCCTCCTGGTAACTTTTGGGCCTCTCTCTAAATACTGGAAGGATTTGGCATTCATTGGAGGCAGAACCAAGACACTTCTTGTGAGACCAAAAGTGTATTCAAAGGGACCAATTAAGTGATAGCAGCAATATTGTTCTTGCCTGTAAATAAGGCACAGGCCAGTTTCATAATTGCTGTTTATGGGGTCGGGAGGGAAGAACTTGTCCCCCCTAGAGAAGTGGAAAGCGCAAAGACACTCCAATCCCAACCTTCTCACTTCCATCTTATAAGTCATCCTTTCAGTGAATGGAGACTTTCTCTGAGATCAGAGTGATGAGGATTCTTCGCAGAAAGCAGAACCAGTGAGCTATATATTCCTTCTGTAACACTTTCCTCCCTAACTGGGCAGCAGTGACAGTTTGGGATCTCAAGATAAATACATTAGGTCGAGTGAGGTGGTGGTTTGCATGGGAAAGAGGAACCTATGACCTGGCTTCCAGCCCTACAAGGAGGACCTAATGTCTCTGGGTCTTATGTCTACAGTCCTGAAAGTGGAGATGAGCAAAAAGTGGATTTTAAGTGCTATAGGAATCTTCAGCAAATGAAAGGGAAATGGATAATGGAATGATTCAGCTGCTGCTAGATAAATGACTGCCTTTTGGGTTTTCACCTCAGACTTCCAGGACATTTTCAGGTCAGAGGAGTTTTGGCAATCAAGAGAACTTGCTTTTCCTAAGTGTAAAAATAAAATTCATATTTTATTCTGGAGCATGATACTGAGCAATTTGGAAAGAAATGCGTGGCACCCATCTCAATGTGTCTTTGAAAACTCTCCCAGGCACACTTTTTCCTTGATGTAGGATGTAAAAGCAGAACAAAACGAAACCAAATGATAAAGCAGAAGGCAAATCACTGCACATGGAGAATTGTTGATATCCTCAATACTCAATGTAAGTTTTCCTATTCTGTTTTTTTATCAAATAATAGGAAACTGCATCTAAAATAAAATTGTAGAAGAATAATTTTATTTAAGTATCAGTACTTTCCACAACATTATTATGTTTTTCCTTGATAACCAAAACAGGAGACTTCTTTTTCACTTCCTCATTTACGGCAATAGCTTTATTTTATACTCTTCTAAATTAAAATCAGATGATCAATCAGTTGAAATTTTGAAGTTTTGGACATCTATGTGTATTTCTGGGAGCAGACTATTGATAATTCATACTGATTGTATTTTCCGTACTCTCTTACATTTTTGTCTGAGGTCACCAATAGGGCATTTTTGACATTTGTAATAACAAATTTCTGCTTAGTTTTGAATCATACAGTCAGCATCTTGACATCTTAAAATACTCAAAGGGTATGTTCATTATGGTGATTTTCAAGGGACCATTGAGTAAATGCTTATCATCAGGTTCTGTACACACACTTGAAATTTCCTCTCTCAAAATTTCAAGAGAGAGGTACTCTGCAACATCAGTGTCGGGGAGAGCAATTTTCTCATTTTCATTACACAGTAGAGACTGTTGAGGCTTTGAAACCTTGTCTCTGGTCACCTGGTAAATAAATAGCAGAGGAAGTGTTCAAACCCTCAAGAGTGTGAGTGACAGTGGGTTAGAGGAAAGCCCACAGATTCTCTCATCCCTGAGATGCCTCTGTGGAAGTTGTCGCTCTACATTATTAGCTCACAGAGCTCCTCACTTGTATCACTTGTTTCACTTGTATTCCTGTTGTTCATCAATTTGCTCAAGTGGGCACCAGTAACATCTCCATACGTCCTGTTGTGAGCTAGTGTAGCCCAAAGGGGCATCTTCTCGCTCCAGGAACACGAACAGCCTCAAACCATTTCTTCAGGTCATGGGAATGAGGTCTATAATTGTTACTGGTTTTTGGCATATCAAATACAACACAGGTAGTTGCCAGGCTTTGCCATGTGGATGGTACACTCTCAGTAGTAGGCTCTTATTTCGGTTGCATTACTGATGAGCCGCAACGGGAGAGATGGCTTTTCTCTTGGGTGGAGCTCTGAGGAGCTGTGGAGTTGGAGCATGACTGGCCTCATGGTGTGGGGGTTCCTCTAGCTTCTTGCTAGGCTCTACTGGGATGATGGGCCAGGGATAGAACACACCTAGAATTGTATAAATGTGAGCGATCCTGGTAAGGAAGTGGTCCTTCCATTATTGTCTAAGACTGTTGCATGACTGTGGAGCAGCCACATGCCGGCACAGCTGTGGGTCTGGAGTAATTCTCTTTTTGGTGTTGCTGGCTGTGGTGGCTGGGAGCTCGAAGCCATACCCTCAGACATGGAGGTGGAGGAATGGGAGGAGGAGCCCAAATTCCAGCTCCAAGTCCGTTCAGCGTGGGCCCCCTGCAGGTGTGTGCGAACCCTAGGAGCTATGTTGGAATTGTCCAGGGACTGGCTGAGTCATTTACTGCCCTCCTGAACTTGATGGGCTGCTCCATGTGTGGCTGAGCAATGCAGCTGTGGGTCTGGAGTGTATCTCTTCCACCGCTTGGCCCCACGTGGAACAGCCCATGGAGCTTTGGAGGGCAGCAAATGGCTCAGCCAGCCCCTGGCCAATTCCAGCATAGCTCCTAGGATTTACACACATGTGTGGGGGTGTGGGGGGCACACGCTGGCCGGCCTTGGAGCAGGGATTTGGGCTCCTCCCTCCCATTCCTCCACCCCCATGTCAGTGGATGTGGCTTTGAGCTCCCAGCCACCACAGCCAGCTCAGAGCTCCTATAATTTGTTAAACACAGGTATCACTTTACTGTTTTGCAAACAGAGCAAAAAACCAATAATAGGGGTTAGGCCATGAGGTGAAATGAGCAGTTAGCAAAATACTGGACAGAGTTTAAGTGCTGCCTAGATATTTGCAGTTAAATTGCTCTCTCTCTCTCTCTCTCTCTCTCTCTCTCTCTCTCTCTCCCCCCCCCCCCCATAATGTTCTGCCTTTGAAAGGTTCCCAGGAGATCAGTCACTTACAGAAGCTGTGTCTGCATACTTTCAATAAAGATTGAGGAGAGAGGAAAAAGAAGGAAACTTGCATTTATTTACACGGAAATCTTCTCTCCAGTATTTCTTTTGTGTGGTTTTTTTTCCTACTAACTTATCGACTCTTCCTTAATTTTTTTTCTTACTGGGTGCCCATCTTTAGCCGTTTGGAAGAATTGTCTATTTTCAGAAGGCTCATGTGTCCATAAAAATCATAGATTGGTGCTGTGTGGGTTATTGTTTGCATTAAGCAAAGCCCAGACTGGAACTGGTGTTCTTTTAGTTACATGGAATAGATAGTGCAGAGTACAAGGAAGTTGTGTGGTTTAGAGAGGGACATCTGTCCTCCTACCTGTAACTTCCTTTATGTAGCAAATAGGCAGATAACCATTTAATAAACTATTCTATTTGATTTTGTTTTTAATTTTTTTGTATTTTGGATCACACACAGTGGTGCTCAGGGGTTACTCCTGGCTCTGCACTCAGGAATTAATCCTGGCAGTGCCCGCGGGGCTATATGGGATACAGGGGATAGAACCCGGATGAGCCACATGCAAGGCAAATGCCCGCTGTATTATCATTTTCCCCCCTAATAGACTGTTTTATTGGTTTGTGTGTGTGTGTTCTTGTGCAGATGCACACTCATGGTATAAGATTGAGTAGTTCCTATAAAAAGGAGAGAGACTGGTAGCTTTTAACTGGCAGCAGAGAAATCCAGAGAGAAAAGCAAAACCCAGAAGTGTCTTTCCAAAAGGAAAGACACATTAAATTGGCTTTTGATGTGGGACACTGCCACGTGGGTACAGCGAGGGAGTGAATGAGCAGGGGAGAGAATGGGGAAGTGGCTTAAATCTCTAGCTGCCAAGGGTCAGTCTTTCCCAATATATTTTGTTTGTTTTATGTCACGTTGTTTGCCATCAATATTGCCACCAACACTGGCTTATTGCAAGGTCTAAGAAGAAAGACACAATTCAAGGAGTATAGAATATACATGAAGGCTGATCAGGAGATCCCTAAATCTCACGGGTTCTCCAAGGTCACTGTATCTATGTGAACCATGCTGCAAATTGTCAATTGTCCATTCCTGTTAGACTAATAATCAGTGTCTGTGAATATTCCATTTCACAGCTGTAATGAAAGAAATGAAAATGTAGCAATCAATTGACTTTTATTTTTAAAAAATTTCTTTTCCTTGAGACCACATTGGTTTATGAGCATGTGAAAGTTCAGGAATATAATGTCAGGATTTCAGGAATATTATGTCACTACTCCATGGTCACTGCAAGAGTCCACTGGATCTTTTTCCCCACTCAACCACCCCACCTTGGCAACCTCTGTACTATGGTCAGAGTCTTAATTGGACAATAATCCCTTCTTTGTTGTGTCATAGATAATTATGAGGTCATCCAGCTAACATTTATGTGATTAAATTAATACTTGGATATCCGCACCACATGAGCTGATAGATACTCATAATTTTGTGGTGAGCAGGATGAATTGGTACAGAATTTTAAACAGTGTTAAGAGAGACAAAAGGAATTGGGTATTGTAACTCAAACCTCCTAAAGTTTACCCCCATAATTCCTCTGTTGCCATTATGTTTCTTTCTTGACCTCACAGGTAATACACTGCCTCCATTCTCAATATTATCAGAATCTACAAAATGCCACGCAATGTCACAGAATTTTTTCATGTTGGGACTCTCACAGTATCCAGAGGTACAGAGAGTTCTCTTCGTGATGTTTCTGGTCATCTATGTGGCCACAGTCTGCGGCAACATGCTCATTATCGTCACCATCGTCTCCACTTCCACTCTGGCATCCCCCATGTACTTTTTCCTGGCTCATCTGTCCTTTATTGACACCTGTTATTCCTCCTCCCTAGCCCCTAAGCTTATTGCTGATTCCTTGTATGAGGGGAGAACCATCTCATATGAGAGCTGCCTAGCTCAGCTCTTTGGAGCTCATTGTTTGGGAGGTGTGGAAATCATCCTGCTCACAGTCATGGCCTATGACCGCTATGTGGCCATCTGCAAGCCCCTGTACTATACCACCATCATGACCAGGCATCTTTGTACCCTGCTGGTGGGGGTGGCATGGCTGGGGGGGCTTCTTGCATTCATTGGTCCAGCTTTTCCTGGTCCTTCAGTTGCCCTTCTGTGGGCCCAATGTCATCAATCACTTTGTATGTGACCTGTATCCCTTGCTGGAACTTGCCTGCACAGACACGCACGTCATTGGTCTGCTGGTGGTGGCCAACAGTGGTGTGATCTGCCTGTTGAACTTCCTCATGCTGGCCGTGTCCTACATTGTTATCCTACATTCCCTGAGATCCCACAGTGTGGAAGGGAGGCGCAAAGCCCTCTCCACCTGCGGGGCCCACTTCACCGTGGTTGCATTGTTCTTTGTGCCTTGTATATTTACTTACATGCGTCCAACGACTACTTTACCTATAGACAAAAACATGGCAGTATTTTATGGTATTCTGACACCTATGTTGAATCCAGTCATTTTACACCCTGAGAAATGCAGAGGTGAAGACTGCCATGAGGAAGTTCCTCACACAGTATGCAGCCACAGGTGGACAATGAGTGACCAACAGGGAAAGAAAAATCACTTTCTATAAGTGGAGCAAATCGAAGTCTGTTTACTGTTACAACCCATCATGGTACTCTGTCAGATCTGCTTCTTTTTAGCATACGTGTTTTAGTCTTTTCACCTGAATCAAGAACTCTATGAAATAAATAACTATGTGTTAAGAAATGAATATGAAATAAATTTCATATTTATTATCTATTGACAATAAAAATTTCATATTTATTGTCTGGGAGGGAAGGGCGGGTTCTAGCCCTGGCCTGTCATCTCAGTAGAGCCTTGCAAGAAACCAGAGCAACACCCGCACCGTGAGGGCAGCCATCTTCAACATCTGGACTCCACAGCATATATATGTATACACATACACACACACAATAAATAAATATATATATTTAATAATGTTTTCTATGTGTTGGTTATTAATCTGTAAACCGTTTAAGAGTATGCTGGTGGTGCTTGGGGACCATATGGGATGTTGGGGTCTATAGTTGGCCACCTACAAGGCAAATGCCCTACTATCACTCCGGCCCCAGGAGTAGCACTCTTTACAAAACATCATATAATATTTGATCC